>JASANE010001992.1:0-16175 GCA_030248225.1 Trileptium ribeirensis
GAGCGATACGTATGTTGTTAGTGTACTTCGTTCCAGTACATGCTATTATTATTTAAGGTTCGATACTTAATCCCGTTCAGGTTAGTCTTGGCTGA
Source organism: Trileptium ribeirensis (assembly GCA_030248225.1). Classification (NCBI taxonomy): domain Eukaryota; kingdom Metazoa; phylum Nematoda; class Enoplea; order Enoplida; family Thoracostomopsidae; genus Trileptium; species Trileptium ribeirensis. The sequence continues at coordinate 96 of JASANE010001992.1, forward strand.
GTAGTTCTTCTGGTGGCAGTTAGAAGCTGCTCGTTGGTATGAAGTCGACTAAGTGATAACAGCGAAGGCTAACTTATATTTCGAGCTTTTTGACGACTACTCAGTTCCGTTCAGGTAAGTCTTGGATATTAGTCATCAATGATTGGAAGCCACGCATTGGTGTATCGAACCGACAAAGCGGCAACGGTGATGACGAGCTTGTACTTTAAGCTTTTCAATGAATACTTATTCCAGTTCAGGTGAGTCTTGGCGTATTAGTCGTTGTTGTTGGGGCTTTTAGCACTGGTGGATCTCCTGACGCATTAGCTTATTTCTAAACTTATATAATACTAGCCGCGAGAATGACCGCTGCGCGCTCTAAGTTCCCTCGCTGATTATTAGTGGATGTTTGTCTACCGCTCGGTTGACGTTCACTTGCTGGCTGTGGCTGGTTGTTCGCTCAATCGAAAATTGATATTCCATTCACTACTTCCGCTTACTGTATATTCCTAGCTAGCAAACTTTGTAAATCTGTGAAATCATGTGTCAAAGTCCTACTACTATCAAACAACGGAATTGAAGAATTAAAACTTTAATAATAATTGTAGGTTGGTTAACAACCACTGGGTTGAATTTACATTGAATGAAGAAGATTTGTTGCGTAGTATTAATTCGTCAGCCACTTGTATATTAGATAAATAGTAATGTAAAGTAGCCGACGTTCTAGCGTACTATGAATAGTTCTATGTAACGCGTGCATAGCAGTAATGAAAGTGTTAATTTGCAGCGTGTAATCAAATAATATGGTGGTGAAGCCTGGGCTAAATTATCTTAAATTTTGATTGCTCTTCTAGGCTTTGGACTTCAGAAGATTGTGTAACTAAAAATAAGTTAAAAAAAAGAAAACCTCTATTATTGAGGCGAGCGGAGTTTTCACTGAGGGCGCTAGGCGGAAAAATTGTGAAAATTTCTTTTTGTCTGTCGCTGTCACTCACTCATAACTCAATTTCGGATGGACGGAGTTCGACAAATTTTTTTGTTCCATAGCAAAAGTGATGATGATGTGCACTTTCATTGCATGCAAACAGCTTCAACTCCATCTTCTTGGTCAAAATGGAAAAACTAGGTTTTTAAGTGTTATTTGCCAAATTTGGACATACGAGGGTCAGTGTTTCGCAGCCCCTCGCAACACAGAGATCGCATGAATAAATGAGACCACTATACAGAATCTGCTTATCGAGCATGACCATGCTGACTCTGGGCCGCTGTGGGCTCGAATACGGTTCGTCGACCATTTGCCAGAAATAGCGATTTTTTAAATTTCGGCATGGTATTGCGTGTTTTTGCCCTACAGTGAGTGTCGATGAGGTTATAAAATACGCGGAATACCATGGTTTTGCTATCTACAGGGTTCCCGCGCAACAGGAAAAACAGGGGAAACAGTGAAAACTGCTATTTTTACATGAAAAAACAGGGAATTTTGTCATTTTGAAACAGGGGAAAGTTGGGAATTCTAAAATTAAATTTAATAGCCTTTTTTGTGAAAATTTAACGGTCTAACTCGGTTTCATTTTTTTGTTTTAGGTTACATTTATCCCTAGAACCGGTTTTATCACTTCGGCTCTTGCATCTCCAATCTCCAAAATGTTGATATTAATTAAATAACTTTAACATTATTAATTATTATTTAACATTAAATTCGGCTTTAATTGGGACTTGTTACATAATGCTCAAGAATTCAGCACTTCTGGCGTACCGAGTGCTTCTATAGTGGCTCCTCATAGTCGCAAATCCCGATTTAATGTCTGCTTGAAACAGGGATTTTGGGCCCTGAAGGCAAGGAAAAACAGGGAAAATGGAACCCTGAATTCCGCGGGAACCCTGTATCTAGAGCCCAATTTGACTATATTATTCATTTTCTTGGGGTTTTAAGGTCGATGAAGCCGGTTTTCAAAATGTGTGTCTTCATTTGTTTGGTTATTATTGCATGCAGGGTATCAAGAATGCCGAAATTTGAAAAATTGATTAGATTGAAAAAATGTTATATTCGGGCTTACAACGGCCCAGGGAGTGGTTCATAAAAAAGTGTTGTCAGCAATTAATATCGTAGATCTCGATGAGCTGATTCAGTTTTCTTGATGCGAAGGCTGTGTCATGAGATATTGGCTCCGAATGGCTAGTAACCGTGTGGCCAAATTTGGCAAAGAAACCTTAAAATCTGACGTTTGCCCATTTTGACACTGAAGATGGGGTGGGAGCTGTTCGCGTTCAACTAAAGGGCACAGCGTCATCACTTAACTATCAAACAAAAAAATTTTCAAACAAAAAAATTTTATCGAAATCATTGCCGTCCTTAAATATTACAGGTTGTGGATGTGAGCGAAGTTCCGCCGGAATTTAGTCTGGAATGGTGTCGCCTGCTAAAGCAGTCGACGGTATTAATTGCTGGCGGCGACGGTACGATCAGCTGGGTTCTCGACACTGCTGAAAAGCTTAAACTTGAAGAAGTAAGTATTGCGGTGCGTTTATAACTTGTGGTTTGTTCTTTGCTTTTATCCTGCCGGGCTAGAGTGTTCTATGTAGATTCCAGTTTGTGAATTCTCTTTTGCTTGAAGTCGTCTAATATTCGCATAGATAGGGTCGCGCTTAAAATGCAAAACTACAAAAGCAATTTTCATTTGTACAATCACAACTACTTTTTTCCACTGAATGCTCGCGCGATATTGTGGCGCTTCACGTTCGATGTTCGACCACTGCTCTCAAAATATGAGAGGAACGGTATCAAACGCTCTAGAATTATGCTTTTTAGAAATTTGAAAATGATTTACTTTGCCAGAAATTTGTCATTGCCAACTTCGCGCAGTCTGTTGGTACATTAGAGTTGCACGAGTCTACATGTTGTGCTAATGAACAACTTAGTTTACTCACGCTGTGTAGTATGCATTTTGCATAATGAAAGTGTTTTGTTACTTTCGATCTAGTGTGAAAACTAGCATTTTATTGGTAATAGTGATTTTGTAATTACCGCTGCGGTGACCCATTAGGTATTTATGCGCGACTAAACTTAAGTTGACCCCGCTAACCATCCTATTTTGCAATTTCCGATGCGGAATCCACATCCATTGTTCCGGAACAAATAGGATATTCGATTCGATTCATTGCTAGCGCAGACTTAGAGAGTTGCATTCGGCATATGACAGTTCAATAACATTTCATAGCGTTGAAACAGGATTCGTCTCTATTCGCACACAAATTCAACGTAATGGTGACGTCATAAATGTAACGTTCTAATTATATATCAGTGTTGTGAACTATACTGTTGTTAATTGAAATACGGTAAAATTCTGTTTCTGTTCGCGAAAAATTTGATACTCGCGAACAAAAACTAGCATTTTCTGCCTGACTAAAAATGTTCAGTGATGAAAAGTTTTCCCAACAGTCCCAGCGAAGCATCTAGTTTATAGTCGCAGAGAGATGAAATTGTTCTTGTCACTTGTGCATTGAAACTGAAAGAATCAGAAATAATTGAAAAATTAAAATAGCTTCAATATTCCACGCGTCATTTTCGTGTCTTGGCCGTCGTTTTTGCTTTTCGTGATCTGTGTTATTATAGACGGACTGGCACAATTCGGTCGATGCAATATGAACACTTTTTACTAGGCCACAGAAGCCTTACAGTTATGGACAAAAGTAAGTGAAGACGGCCGTAGTTTTGTCCACCTGCGGTCGTTTTGGCTCAGTATTACTTTAGTCTGTGATTGTAGTTCTATAATATTGTTTTTAGTAAAAACTCATAAAATTATTATTTTCATGAATTTTTCAGGACCTGCCAGAATTCGGGATTCTTCCGCTCGGCACCGGCAATGACCTGTCACGTGTTCTTGGCTGGGGCTCTGGACATACCGGGGCGATCGATGCCCAGGCGATCCTGAATCGGTTGACTCAGGCACAGCTGGCGACGCTCGATCGGTGGTCTGTAAAAATCACTCCGCGACTGATTAGTCGATCGGCAAAGCTTTTGCGGCCATTGTTCGGCCGCCCGAAGACGCTGAAAATGACCAATTATTTCTCGATTGGCGTCGACGCTTTGGTTACTCTGAATTTTTCCAACCGACGAGCCAAAATGCCGCGCGTACTCAGCGGACGCTTGATGAATAAACTACTGTTCTTCAGCTACGGTAAAGCGTCTTTTGATTATTATTATTATTGTATTCATTTGAACAGACAGCTATCAAGCTTGAGCTAACTGCTAGAAACCCTCTTTAAATATAACCTCTCTAGGAACTCCTATATAACCTCTCTAGGAACTCCTAATTAACCTCTCTATGAACTCCTATATAACCTCTCTAGGGACTCCTATATAACCTCTCTAGTAACTCCTATATAACCTCTCTAGGACCTCCTATATAACCTCTCTAGGACCTCCTATATAACCTCTCTAGGAGCTCTTATATAACCTCTCTGGAACGCCTATATAACATCTCTATTAACGTCTATATAACCTCTCTGGAATCGTGGAACGCCTATATTTGTTTTATTGCGCTGCATGTTTTAACTAGTGTTCCACGATTCAGATTGACTAAAATGTAATTTTGAAGCTTTGGCTTGATTAGAAACGCGATGATAAAAATTGGGCATTTTTTAAAAACCCATAAATTTCTCTCTCTAATTTAAAAATTTACATAAAATAGATAATTAGCCTTTCAAAGCAACAAAGCGAGCTAAATTATAGTCGATACCTTATGTAAAGACTACAATTTCTTACAATATTACATAATTTACTACCATTTTTTTACACTTTTAATATGTTGACAAGTCTTGTTCAACGAAAACGGCAATTTTTCAGTGTTTGTGTTAAGGGTTAAAATAAAGTTTATCAAATTTCGCGCGGTTACTAGTGTGTATAGAGAAATATTAATAGTTGTTGGTATTATTATAGCAGTAACCCTGAATATAATCACGTACGTAAGTAGTGTAATAGAAAATTCCACTATTCAGATTTTTGTACAATGTACAGTACTCGCCAGAAATGACTGTCGTCTTCCGAGCGAGCGAACATCGTGCGAGCAGCAAGTGAACACATCGAGCTAACTTCGAGCGAGCAGGTACTGTAGGTACTAATGCTGCTACAAGTCGTGTATGCATAATCCGGATACAGCCAGGTACAGTCAGAATTAAGTGCACATGAAGTTAGAACCATCTTTGCTTAAACGAAATTCATTAAACTAATCGGCTAACTAACAGTTTTAATAAATTAATTAAATTAGTTTTTTTCATTCTTTAATGCGATCCAACTTCGTTAAATTAATCACAACCTATCAGTTCTCGTTTAAATGAGAACGGTCGTAGTTGAACGAAACTTCATTCGATTTTTGAGCACTTAATTCTGGCTGTGTATCTTCCGGTATGTACAATGGTGAGTACACAATTTTTATGTGTAAAAGTTGCGTTATGTTGTGATTGCATGTGCATTGTATCACTTTAGAATTAGTTAATAAAATATAAGTGCAGTGTTCACCGTAAACCAGTGCTTTTTTTGTTCTACGCAGCTTCGATTCAAAAATTTTAAATTTAGTCTAAAATGTGCTCGTGATTTGTTCGAAATATTTAGCGCAATTCATTATTAAATTTTTTGTTTGGCTATTCTAAAGTAGCTGTTCCAGACCTAACTAATTGGTAAGTTTTGATCGGTGGTCGTTCGATCGAAACGCGACTCTCGTTTTCGGCTAATGCTGTGAACAACTTTGCACACGAACCTGAAAGAGTACTAAACTTAGACTACTATAACGAGTACAAGTGCTAAAATACTGTTTTTGGCAGTGTATATATAGAAAGCATTTTTAGCACATTATTTTGTAGTAGTTTATTGAGAAATAAATCTAAATCGTTTCCAGGTACCGCCTTTTCATACATTTCAATAGTTTTATGTTATTCTGACTGTCTTTTGAGTCGACAACTGAAAAAATACTGTCAAAGAGTTTAGTTGTTTTTACTAATTTGTCCATTAACTGTCATTTCACTGCGAATAATTTCACATTTAGGAAAATGTGATGACTGAATTTAAATATAAAGTTTCGACTGTTTCGTCGAAAAGTCGTCTAATGAAATTGAATTATTATTGCAGTATAAACTATATTTTAGGCACGCGCGACCTTTTGGAACGAGCGTGCCAAAATCTTGGGTCTCATGTGGCGCTTTACTTGGACGGTCGTCGTGTGGCTGTTCCGCCTAATATCGAGGGCATCGTATTTCTCAATATTCCGTCGTGGGGAGCTGGAGTGTATCCATGGAGCCTCGGTACAAACGGTTCACTTGATACCTGGCGTCCGTTTGGCATTTCGTCTACTCATTCATCGCCAACATTGTCTCGTCAAACTTCGCATCAAAAGGCGCCTCAGCACAAATCTTACAACTACCACGGTGGTCAGCGTGGACACCACTGCTCCGAGAAGCCAACTAGTGCAACGAATATTCAAGGCTTCGGTGCTGCTTCTGCCGAGAATATTGTTAGCGGCGATACTGCTGGCAACTTGAGGCTACGAGCTGGGAAAACAAACTCAGGCGCTCAGCCTAGATCAACAGATTTGGTTAGCGATGAAGGCAAAAGAGTTGGAAAAAGCTTATGTGGCGAAAGGATAGCTAAAGCTGAGTTAGGGGGTGACTTTTCAGCATCGCCTGGTGAGCGCACGTCTGCGTCAGACAATGAAAATTTGAACGACAATTATTTAGGGAATCCTGAATCTTCGACAACGGTAGAATGCGATCACGAATCGACACTTAAGGAATTGCGACCTCAAGCAATCGACGATGGTCTCCTAGAAGTTTTTGCGATTTATTCGTCATTTCATATAGCTCAAATGCAAGTCGGTTTGTCAGAACCACTTCGATTGGGACAAGCGTCGGCTGTTCGCCTTGTGTTAGGCAGTGGCGGTGAGCAAATTGTGGAACAACGTGCTGCTGGGGCTTCAAAAGCCAATGTGGCCGCTAAACGTTGCAGCCCACTACGTGTCCCGATGCAGGTGGACGGTGAGCCCTGGCTTCAGGGACCGGCAGTAATATCAGCGTGTCGCTTCGGCACAGTTCGAATGTTGTCTGCGGCCCCTCCGGTGACGACGTCACCGAATGCTAGCCGATGCCCGAGCGAAAGTGGCTTTTTCTTGCTTTAAAATATCTTCTTTCTTCTCCAGCCTTTTCTTGCCCAACATTATTGTTGTCACTTACCAAAAATGACCCGGTGTAAACTTCACGATACTTGTAACGCCGCGTATGCGTCAGCGGCTGTGTTGCTGCTTCGCCAAAAGAATCAGAATAAGTATTAGTGCAACTCAGAGTTGAGGTTAAAAACGTGGGTAATTGGAGCTTATTTAGTTATTCAGGTGTTGTTCGCTCGCCGCTAACCTTTGTCTAATCTTCACTTGAAGGTCGGAGCTGGGTAGCACTGACATGCCCTGTTTCGACCGCATGGATATAATAAGACAATAACAATAAATTTTTGTATAATTGTATATATAATTTAAATGTATACATAAATTATTTAACTAATGTACATTACGTAGTTATAGTTTTTAATATTTACCACTGTATATTTTGCATTGTATTTAAGTACTTGGCTTTATAGCAAAGCAGTCAACGGCTGTGATGCGTTGTTATGCCCACGCTTCTATCACATTTTATGGCGAATGCGCCCTGTGATTTGATGTTTCTTTTCGTGTCAAACTCAATAATAACTAGATGCTTCGCACGAACCGTTGGGTTTCTACAATTTTGATGCTATACATTTAACCTGAAATCTGTTATATTGTGATTTATGCTTCCGTAGTTCTGCTCATTAATATTTTTGTAAACCTATATCGTCTCGACTTTGGCACAGAAATTTATCTTTATCCATATTCACACCAATATAATAAACGTCATAGCTAGGACTTCAATTACTTTTTCTTAATGTCATGTTAGTCCCATAATGATTTTGTATCTTAGGAGCGTCATTTAATTTCGTGTAAAAAAAGTGCTCTAAATGTACAAATTCATGTACCGGGGGAATTGAAGACGCTCCTTCTGGACTGGTAGGACGGTACAGCGCACTAGACCACGTTTTAACAAGCTTGTCCTGCATTAAATTACGGGTCATTTGAACTATGGTGCGAGTTTCCAAAAGAGGTTTGAAACGCTGCAGATATTTTATTATTGATAATTTAGAGCGACTATAAAGCAATTAACAGCAATGAACTGGGCCAGCGCGGCAGAAATTAAACACGCAATGCTAGCTAACCGAATTTCGCGGCTAGAGCCTGTAAAACCGTTACACAGCCGCTACACAATTGGAAAGGCGAGTTTGGTCACCTTTTGTATCCTAGCCCATGCGTCATTCTAGTTTGCTTAACACTGAAAAATTATAAATATTGCTGCAGCAGTTTCTGGGTTACGCAACAGCAGAGAAACAATTAAGTCAGAGTTGGTATTCATTTCTACTCAAGTTACATAATTGTGTTTTGTTAGCCCTTTGTCATCGATGGTATCTAAATACAATTGTGCATTGTTTAAATGTTCCAGGGAAAGTTTGTTTGAGCTTAGGGTGAGGCCACAATGTACATTGTGTTTGAGAGCTCTTTGTTGCAACTAACCGCCCTGTTTTTATATCGTCTTTGTCGATTATACAGAAACGGACAAAAAAGTTTAGGTATATATACGAAATTAAATTGAATCTTTGACAGGCTTTCTCCAGATGTGGCGCTAATAGTCTATTAGGATGCGGTTAATTTTGTGTGCATTCGCAACGTCAATCATGCTATGAAATGAAACAGATTTTCAATGTGATACTGTAATTGTTATTGCTTGTACAATTAAAATTATATATATGCGAAGCAATTTGTATATTGGCCGCTGAGCGACTAGAGGTCTTATTTGGAAATCTCCATGTGTGGGATGTCTTTTGTAAATAACGGAACTCAGCTGCCTGGCGCAACTTCCTAACACCGTGCCCATACGACCACGGCTGTCATAACCTTAAGGGTGGACCTAAATTTTCGCTGCTTTGATAATTTAGCGAGTTTTCTTGGTCACGCCTTAGAAGCTATGGAGCCTAGCTGGCCGCAGGCGTGCTTCACGAGGTGTGTTCAAACCCTGCCCGTCGTGTCGAATTTGTGGTATGATTGTGGAGGGACGCTGATACTGACACCTGCTCACAGGTCATAGTGACATGCCAATATTCCCTATTCAGATCTCACTCGGAAGTTTGGATCTCTCGCGTAATGTAGTATGAGTGGGTTGTGTTGAAAGTGATAGCGATGCGAACCTAGTTGAAATTTGTTCTTGTTTCAGCCTATTCAGGCACCAATTCATTCAGCCAATGTGGCCCCAACAGGGTTCCGACAGTTCCCTAAAGGTTTATAGTCAGATTCCTGGCCATTAAGGAATAACTTTATCGTTAGCTGCTGATAAGTTGCTTTGTTGGATTAATATAATTTGGAGGAAAAAAATTTGTTAACAGATGGTCTTTAAGGAGCATGATAGATTTTGAAGGACCTTACTCTCGCTTTCCTGAGTCTCCGTCAAGTTAGTATAGGAGACAAGCGGCTCACGTTTAGGCCTAATCCCTACAGGCGTCGGCGCGGGACGCTGGTCGTCGAACCGGACAAACATGACGAATGTATAACCGCTGCCAGGAAACGAACACTAGACAACCCAATTTGATTTTAATTTAAGTTTTATTGTAAATATGTACATGTAAGGCATGAAAACAGGTTACGCGGTCATAATAAGCGGATAACGTATATTTCACAGCATCATGACTTAAAGTAAGAGCAATTACCGTTGGGGTGAAATCCGTTTACATTTTTGAGTGGCCTGGGGGGCACCGAGGCTAAACCATATTGGGTGAGTTTTCCAGTCGGGGCTAAATCATGATGCCGTAAATAAGCGGACTAACTTGAATTTGATATTCGTTGGCCTAACTAAAAGAGGACAGGTACGCACCTGATTTCAAAAGAAACTACAGTCACTGAACATCAAATTGCGACCTTTTTGGATGGCTTGAGGGTGTCGCCAATCCAGGATACTCAAGAGATGTTTGGACCCTATGGGACGCCGGGGGATTAGCTTGACCGTGTTTTAAGCTATGGCTACCAGGCTCTATAGGCCTATCGGCGTACGTAACGCTAATACTTTGTAAAATTCTTAATTGTAAAAGACGGGGGGTTGCAGATATGACGGGGGCCGTGATGCTTTCACATGATCAGCCTCACTATTCGTTAGCCCGGGAGATTTCCGAACTCGCCCTTGAATGCTTGGCAAATTCCTCACTGTCCTTATAGTGGAGTTATGTCGAGGGGAGACATTATCTCCATATGTCTTAAAGGGACAATTTGTTTTGTACCGACTTTGTCGTTGGGTTTTGCGACGGTCCCTCTAGAGGGCCAAATCCAATGAATTCGTTGCGAAGCCGGAGTATTCTATAGACTAAAAACCTAGGAGGGGCACTCCTGCAACTGCAACTCACTAGACCACGAGGGCCCTAAGTTGCTCCAAACAGTGTACAAAAGGTAGGGGCATTTTTGGACAAAGTTGGCTATGACGTATCTCACTGGACACGAGCAATTTTATAAAATTATGTGGGTATTTAGTTAGATCAACTATTGGACTGCAGCTCGAGATTGGGACCTGGGAGCAGGACGTCGGACTCACGATGTTCGGGCCGGAGGGGCTCGAAGTCGATGCAACTGTTACGCTCAAGAAAGGGGGCGATTTGGGGTAAGTTTAACGATGTCACTCCGGATAGAGACGGTCAATTTTCTTAAATTAATTATCGCAAAGGATAGGGCATTTATTGGGTATCCAATTTCTCCGACTTAGAAGGGTTTAGATATAGGTGCTCAAAGTTGGTCCAACATAAAATTTTTTCGGGTAAGGGTAAATTTCTGCCAACTTTAGATCGCTTAATAAATATCGATTTAAAATCTCGGCAGAATTTAGCAAACTTTTACGGTAGGGTCGGGCCTCGGCTATGGTAAAAGCCCATGGGGGCTTACGTCCTGCGATTAGAACGAAGATGGTCCGAGTCCAAAGTCGATCTAGAATAACTTCACTTGGTGGGGGCAGTTTTCCACTAGCTTTAGATAGATCAACAAATACCGATTTAAGGTCACGGTGAATTTTAACCCACTTATACGGTAGTTTCGTTCCTACTCTACCGTAACAGGCCATGTGGACCTCTGTTCTACTCTTGGATGTGGAGTACAATCCGGTTCCGAACGGGGTTCAGAACGGCGTAACTCAAATGGGGCAATTTTTCCTAACTTCGGATCGATGTGTGAGTGTTAGTTTCCAATGTCGGGGATTTCTATCGAACTATTTGGGTCGGTTAGCTCGTATATTACAGTAAGAATCCGTGGGGCTCCCATCCTTCTCTTGGATTTAGCGCGACTTTGCCCTAAGAATGGACAATAACCAGATTTCTGCTTTCGCAGTGATTAACTTCATTAGATCTCGTTTTATACCTATTGGGCCTTGCCCTATTCGTGAAATACTATGAGTGGGGACTTACACTGAGCTGGCAAGTAGGGCCCGAAATGTATGTGGACTCGGTCTTCGTCTTTCTTCGGATTTCCCCCTTTTATGTCTCCGAATGCCAATCCCAAAATATATTCTTGTGTCGCTGTTTGTGCGTTGTATGTTATTGCAGTGCAGTGCAACTTGCACTTCAATGCATTTCCTCGAACGATGGTAATTTTAATATTTCATTGGGTCGTTCGAGGGATAAGGATGAGGGTGGGACTCTGTCAACGTATGACAGGGAGTGAATGAAAGGAGAGAAATCTGAATATAAACCTAAACCCAATGTATATATCTGAACCCTGAAAGTATATATACGACTTAACGGGTCACAATGCGAAATAAAATAAAAATCTGAAAAGTCAGCGATCAAGTCGCTCTGTAAAAATGTGAGGGTTTTGCTTTCATCAGGTCTGAGGAAAAACTTTTCTCAGATCCGAGCTAATTTCAAAGGGTAGGGGCGCATGCTAAACGTCGTGTTTTGTCCCAAATTTTGATCTCGACCTGTTACTGTCACTATTTTGACCGTTATGGGCCCCAATTGGCTATCTACGATTTTTGGTACAGGTGTGATTCCCTATCAATTACGAGCCAGTCCACGACTGTTTAATGAACGAAGCCTAGTTACTTGCGCTATCCTACCAATATTGCCGGAGGTAGTCGTATCGGTCCTACGCATTAAGTAATATTGCGTATTCCCGGCTCGAAAGAACGCAGGTTTACGTTCAACCGGTGGTTCCTACTAGTTCGAATAGTCCTAATGGAATTCGGCGTCTTTAGAAAATTTTCAATGCACATTCTGACGAATCTCAATACAATAGACAAATCAAATAAACCAATCCTGTGTTTACTAATCAATATTCGGTGTAGCGATGTGTACGAGTGATTTAGTAACAAGGCGCGACGCCTTTGATGGCTCTGTGGCAGAATATGACCGCCGACGTCCAAATGGTCCCAAAATGGAATGGGGGCGCGTAAAGGCATAGTGAAACTCAGTGTTACCATAGGGTGACATTTTAATGAGATCAATGCTGTTAAGATGCCTGGGATTGTACGCGGACCTTGAGTGCATTTCGAAATCGCGATATCTGAACGCAAACTCTGGTTAACTCGCAAATACTTGTAAAATGATGTATAACTATGCAGTAATGTATGAACCCGGTGCAGTTTAAGGTAGGGGCAACGCGATTCATTTATTCTCTGGTCAGTATTATGATCAACGGGTCACCTGAGGGTAACACAAGCTTATTACTTTCAGCCTAGAAATTTGAGCCTTAACTAAATACGCACAGACAACCAGCAAAATTATATGCATAAAATCACGAATTATTACATTGAATAGTGGTTATCATACAAAACGAAATCATTACCAAAACAGATAAGTGTTCCAATAAAACATCCAACGTCAAAGCGTCCATTTAACTTCTAGAGCAGAAAAGTCAAGCTTGGTCAATCCTAAAACTTTTCAGATTTCGACCCTGGTCGAGGGCTATTCTTCGGCTCGATCGCCGGGCCTTGCTACCCAAATTTTCTTAACACTTTTACAAGCAAATTAAATTTACCCCCCCTGGGGCAAAGTGGGGCCTGTGGACGCCCGTGCCCCTCTTACCGAAGAACGTAATCCGTTCGACCCCGATCGCTGTTCGGGTGCTGAACAATCTACTAAAATTAAGAAATTTTACCGTAATTCTAATATCCCGCAAGTCGTCTAAGCAATTTTACCGATTCCCGATCATCATCCACGGAAAATTACAACCCTGATCAGCTCAGGGAAAAATTTTTTTGAATCTTTAACTCAGCTCAATAAGCTTGAAAGTTTCATCTGTAACATACAAACAATTTATTAGTAATCTACCTATGATCACGGGGCACCAGAGAGACTTCGACCGTTTTATATACCTAAGTTCACACAAAAACCTTCGACCGGATCAGAGGTAATTCGGGAGAAATGGTTTGTGTAGCGGTTCTAGATCGGCGGGAGTGCCATACGGCGGACCGAGCATTCAACTCAGGCCAGTGTAACTAGTTACATTCAACTCGATTTTATGGTAATTATTCGTGAATATAGTCCGATAACCTAACCTTGGGGATATTAAACCCCTGATTGATGTCCTAACTTCCTCACCCATACTTACATCGTCTGACCCTGCGGGCGGCACTAGATTGTACCCCTTCACGTGGTACGGGACGCCACGTGCATTTCTCGTCGACCATCCGATCCGAGTCGTTGTTCAAAGCAGAAAATAAAACGTCGTTGAAACAACAAACAGAACGTCCACGGAGCCGGTCTGTAGAGTCGACAGAACTCCATGGTGTCGAAGTCAAACTGATTCATTGATTCCGAGCAGTTGTCCTAACCTCGAATTTTGAGTCCATATTTTAGTATGGGACTTTTGGCGTTGTCCAATCGAAGGCTTTTTGTCGTCGCCCCTTATTTTTGAATTTCGATTGCGATCGCCAATCGGAAAATCTTAAAAGTTGGACAATTATATCTACCGCAAACTGGGAACCCCATGCAAAAGAGTCAGAAAACAATGGGGGCGCACCTGCAAAATTGTAGCGAAGGTCGAGATTTCGCCCTGTGTTTCTTTTATTATAATCTTCTTGTTTATGTCTGGCAAGCCAGACGTCCCAATGTCAAAAGAATTCCAACCTCTAAAATATTAATTATTAACGTTAAATTATTAAAATATTAATATCTTTTAAATAATAAATCGAACAACTATCCATGAACCCCGGCCCAATTCTAAGACCATAGTTCCTATGAAACCCACGAGCCGACGTGCAGACATTGCACGTTTATATGTAAAATCGTGCAAATTCCTATGGAACACATGAATCAATGTGCAAACATTGCACGTTCATATGTAAGTCGGGCGGCTTAGATTCATTATCTACCAAGGGGTTCGTGCCGCCGATATTCTAGACATCCGCCATCACCACCACGTCCCGACGTACATACATTACATGTATGTATATCGGTCTGGCTGTTTGTGTTTATTCCAATTTCTGACGTTTTCATGGAACCAACACTACTTTACGGGCTTCCTGAGGTCAGGGCTGGGGCACCCCTGAGGGGCCATCGGCCAGAAGGGCACCCCCGCCCTGGGCCTACCGGGGCCGCCATGGGGCTCCAAACCTGTCCCCCCTGTCCCTCTATATACCTATGTAACTATTTATATATATATAACTAAATTCGTAAAACTTACGAATTTAGTGAGGAGTTTGTTCTTATTCTACATATATTTCTATACATTATTTACGTAAATGTATATGTCTGAGCTTCTTTTATTTTATTTCCTAGTATATATGTATATATAGATATGTATATTTCATATTAATTATTATTACTAATAATTTTAATTAAAATCTTAGCGACAAAAAGGAGGAGACAAAAGAGAGAGAAAAAGAAAGGAAAGGAAGAGAGAGATAGTGGATGTAGGCTTCGTTCAAATACAAACAGTTGGTGGTATTTTTAACTAACGCCATATGTGAATAATGAGGTACGTGAATAGGGCCGAAGTAACCGGAATCCTGGTTTCTAGCATGTATAGCTATTAGTGACTAGCTTAGTGCGGTAGGTCTTGTGATAACGCGCCAAGCGACCAGGTATGGTTTACAAGGTTTATGTTCAGGTTGAATTCCGGTGCATATGGATGGATATTTAGTACTGAGTGTTATATTCGTTACTTCCATTTAATAAGTAATTTATTAGCAATACGTGTATAAAAACCCAATCTGAATGCAAACAATAACAGATACAAATTACTATAACGTGTTCGCCGGGAATCTAATTTCTTCAACTAAATAAACCTTTAACACTATCTGCTTAGTGCCAAAATCGAGAATTTTGACTAGAATTAGTAAAACCAAATTTCGGCTTGCCACTAATAATTAACAACAACGGTTGATCGAATAAACTGCTATAACTTTAGTGCATGTTAAACTAAAAGAATATTCAAATTACTTAAGTGTAGCTACCGATTCCATCTGTTCAGTATATGCAAATTAATGCCAACTTTCATCTACACAACCCCCCTTTTATGAGGCGGAGCCTAGCATTAAAATATGTGTCTAGATCTAGTTTAGAATTATTTAAAATTTTATCAAATTGTGATTCATATTGTATATCGACCGTGCTGTTTTCTGACCAATTCAACGACTTTCCAGTATCGGGGCTAACGTCCTGCAACAAACAATGCAAGACCGAAACACCGTTCAAATTGAAACTTACAACATAAATGCAATTGAAAGTAAATTGAATAACAATAGACAAAAAATAAACAATGTATAATGTGAAGACTGAACAACTGAACGTGAAATATGACTATGACGTGTCAACTGCGCTTTTATTCTTGTTACATTAACTATATTATAGATTGGTCGTTGATTTCGCAGAGGGTTTTCCAAAGTAAATTCGACCGAAAGTTGAGAATGCATACTTGCCCAATTTTTAAGCGAAAAGTATTTTTCCCCCGCAGAAAGTGAAACAAGGGCAAAAATGTAGGCACATGTCTTGTGACCCATGAAATACTCTTTTCATGTGGTTTAACC
>JASANE010001994.1:0-23339 GCA_030248225.1 Trileptium ribeirensis
TTGCTGTAGTAACCAGATTATAAATGTAGCATGTGTTATTTCACGCCACCATGTGCCATTTTTGCTTTCCCTTTTGTTTTCCTTGGCCCTGTTCTGCCTTTTTCTTTCCCCATTGCATTTAAATTTTTATGCATCGCTAATGTCTTATTCCAAAAGCTTCTGTGTTTTTGCTTCATGTCTCTCTTTCCTGTCGCCGCCGACTCACCCTTTATTACAAGCGCACTGGCTGGTGCTTGACGCAATTTATGTTAGCCAAGCTAAGTACTTCTAAATTATGTATAGTCTGTTGCCGAGTTGAACAGGCTTTATTCTAACATATTCCGCAAACTTATGAATGTGTAAGATAGCTGCTACAAGCATCTAGCTGCCGTTGTTTTATAAAAAACTGCAGTGTTAAGATGAAAAATTTGTACTGAAATTATGTGTGTTACGTTTCAGACTGCAATTTGCTGAGTTAATCATTTATTTTATTTGGTTGAATTAACCCGGAACACGATTTTCACTGGAACCGGAATTCTGGTTACTCCCTTCTTTGTTGCTAGCCTGAAATCAGTATTGCAGCTGGATGTTATAATATTTCAAGTGGATTTATTATTGCTTTGTCACCGTTCTTAATGGCAGCTTCTTTTATGATAGTTCTCTACATTTCATTAGTTTTAAATTTGTATTCACCATGGTATTTGTTTAGTGTTGGCGTGATATTAGTTGGTGGTATACCTTGAGAGTGTTTTCATTCACGGTACCCCTTGGTAATATTCTTACTCACGTGGTATGCCCCGGTGAGCATTCTTGATCTCGTCCTTAGCATCATAGTACACCCCATGGAGTATTTTTACTCCAAGCCATAGTAGATGTTTCTACACGCTGTGTCCTTGGGAGCAACTTTGCTCATCCCGTCTCACTATTGTAGACTATTGTACTATCCCTATAGATTTTTCTACCCAACCCCTTTCCTGGGAATCCGGATTTTTTACTTTCTTTTCAACTAATTTAGTTTTAATTTAATTTGCAAATCTGGGATCTTGCTACAAACCTTTCTACCAGGGAATAACCGGAACCGGAACCAGCAACCGGAACCGTCCATTTAATCTGGAACCGGAACCTGGTCTTCGAAATTTATATATAGTAAAACAGATGATGGAAGAAATGAAGGTGTAGTGGATCTAAAATGCATTAAAAATTACTGTTACATTAAACTTAATGTATTGCGATGGTATTATTGCCTTTCTGAAATTTTAAAGAGACTGAGGAAGCTAATAATGTTTATATATCGATCAAATATGTCGGTTTATGGATATTTTGAGCAAAAAATGTCTTCCACGATACACCATTGCGTATACTGCGTCAAATCGAATGTGCTTACAAAGCTTGGAGCGTAGAATTCACACTTTCGCTCTGTCTCCAGTCGCCTCCCTTTACTACACATACGTTTGTTACATGTTCTTCTGTAGGAAACTTAAAATTATTGTTTTATATGATTTTAAGAGAAAATAATAGATAGAAGGTAATTTTCTGATCAGTGGTCAGAGACACTGTTTAGGCTATCGTTGGACAAACAGTGCCCGTCAGTTAGATCATGATGATAACTTTCTAATCAGAATGCTATAAATGAGACACACTGTGATGCTGCTCGCACAGTTTCAATAAATACAGTTTATTGCCAAAGCTGCGTTGCAGATAACGTTAGTTTACTTCAATTTAGACTGATTTACCAAGTTAACAAGCGCACTGGCGGCTGCTTGACGAAATTTATATTAGCCAAGCATACCTTAAGTACTTCTGCGTAAGCCATGCTCTGTTACCGAATTGAACCGGTTTAAAGCAAACGTATCCCACAGACTTCTGGATGTGTAAAATAGCTGCTACAAGCATCGACCTGGCTTTATTTAACAAACTCCTGCAGGTTATTATGAAAAATTCCTGCTCTAATTATGTGCCTTACTTACGTTTCACACGGCAAATTGGTTAGTTAATCTTTTCTTTTGCTTGGTTGTATAGCTTGATCATTGTATAATATATATTACATATGTTTGGATTACAGGATGAAAAAACGTAGAAAATTTCAAACAAAATTTTTAAACCGGAATTCCGGTTACGGTATGGTTTATGTCCTTTGCCGGAACGGCAACCGGAACACGATTTTCGCCGGAACCGGAACTGGAGTTCCGGTTACTCCCTGCTTTCTACATAAATCCTACAAAATTTCTGCAAACTTCTATAATATTTTTCCATATCCATCTTCTAAAATTAACTTTTACTTTTTAAATTATGTAGGAATAGGAAGATCTGTCTGCCTTTTTTCAGCAAATTTACATATTTCCTATGAATAGGAAGTCTGTTAGATTGACTGAGCAAGGTTAGTCCGTGTTCAACCCGGCTTCGAAGAGTTGGGTGACAGTTTTACCTGCTTCAAGTTTATCTGACTTTGAGATAGTTTCATTTGGTAAAGCTCTATTGACTTAATAGTGAGAATTCCATTCCTACTTCATGGAATTGGGTGAATATTTGCCGAGCTCGCAGGTTTTATTTCGATTATTGTTAAATTATCTTTTTTTAAGTTTTGCTATTTTACAAGTTTTACTTGCACTGAAACTGATTTAGCTTCCATGATGGAAGATGCGAACTTTAGCTGTTATCCGTTGACTTAATGATGGGTTAAGTATTAGTTAGCCTCGTCAGCCTACCCCCTGGTGTAGCAAATAGTTTGGGAATGGACTTGGTTAAGCCGTCTATTTGGTAACGACCTTTCAGAAGTTGGTAGGGACAGGTCTAGGTATTACCTTGGTTTCGAACGGATACCTTCAAACGGATTAGGTGTTTCTCTTCTCCGTTAATTTTTCTACCACACGTTTACAGGGCATGGATGCCATAAATTTGTGGGTTTTAACTCAATTGCATTCAGGTACCTGCTTGAGAGAAGCGAAGAAATTATACGTTCAGTAATAAAATATAAAATAGTGATATTGGTGAATATATTGTCTCCGGACGTTAAATCTCCGTCTCAAATCAAACAATGGCAACAAATCCGCGTCAAGTTACAAACAAGCCGGCCACACAATCGCATGCGAACCGCAATACACGAACAGTTACCCAAAAGCAAGGCTCAACACAGTCTTTGCGGCACTAATCAACGACATCACAGAACATATATATCATTTACACCTGCGGCGACGGATCATTGCGCTGAGTGTAATCGTGAAGGTGGCAGTGACTGCTTCGAGTGCGACCTCTGTGGGTGTTAGATTCATTTTGCATGTACATTGATAGACAAAAACGATGTCCACCGTTACGAAATTCCTCACGTACTAATTGTCTGTGCAAACTGTCTAGACTTTGCGCGCAACCACCGTCTAAGTCGCCAATCACAACAGCCTGAAACAGTACAACATCACACCACCGCAGAATCCCATCGATTACAAAAATTGGAAGCCCAAATTGAATCTCTTACGACTGCTATCGACAAACTTGCCGCATCAGCAGCTGAATCGGCCGCGTCCGTCAACGTCCTGAAAGAATCGTATCAATCTTCGTTATCTTCAGATTCGTTGTCAGCGAACGAAACTAGCCGCGCATCCACGGACACGTAATCATGGGCTCAAATTGTTCAACAAAACACTAGATCTGGCGGGCGTGTTGTTCACTCCACGCAGCCATCCGATGACGAAGATGCTAGACGTCGCAGATGCATTGTTATTAAAGGTCTACCAGAAAGAGGATACGACATGGCAGACGCTAGCAACATCTGCATAAAGCTTGATCCGTCCATCCAGATCCAGGAAGTTTTTCGGCTTGGCGTTTACGATCAATCGTCCAGCAACCGAACAACAAATCATGGACCCCGACTCTTGAAAGTACGGCTATCCTCCTCAACTATTGCTCGATCAATCCTGCAGAACACACGAAAACTTAAGGACTACGACGGGTTAGAGAAAATATTTATCCGCAGGTCAATGACAGAGAGGGAACTGAAAGAGCAAACTGCGCTCCGACGCAAAGCATACGAACTTAATTCAGCTCAGCGCGAAAATATGCAGAACACCACTCACTACGCGGTTGTCAAAGAAAAACTGGTTGCCTTTAAAAACTGTACAAGAAACGACGCGGGTCGGCTAGTAGGTGGCAGACATAATAACATAAACTACGATTTTATTGATGTTAATAGTAAGATTACGGTCCAGGTAAACTTTTAATCGGGACAATACGACCCATGGCACATATCTTGCTTGGCGCGACGTATGCGAAAAGCCTAAGTAAACGGCTGCTGACTGTGAAAAGGTTACTAAAATATAAAAGAATAAAAGCATGTATTTTTAGCAAAGCAAATTGTACCTGCTAATGAGGAGTGGGATAAATCTATTTGTTTCGACCGCTAACAGCGTAATTATGCATGATCGTAGTCCTTTGATGTGAAGAGGTTAATATCTAGCATTTGAGATCTGCTATTTGGCGCTCGACCAAGCGTAAATGTAAACACACTGCCTTAAAATTCGACATCGTGTGCACAAGTAACCTTCAAGAGCGTCGAATACAAATACAAATTATTGTACTATAAAGCGGATGAGTATTGTAGACCGCTTATCTGATTTTCTCCATTAGGTATCCCATTCGAGTTGACCCTGCTTTGCCAGCAGCTCAAAACTGTTTTGTTAACGTTTTTAGCTAAACTGTTCTTGCTGTCATTGCTAGCCACAGTTACGCTATTAAACGCAGCAGCTGACTGGCCAGGCGAACGTCTTGGACGAATGCGGATTGGAACAGTTTATTTGGTCAACGAAACCACAATCCAAATACCGAATTTTAGAGCGCGTTCCGGTGAGTTGCTTGAAAATATTTATGACAAAAAATTTATACTTGAAATTTAAATAAACATTGTATTAGCTCATCAAATTTTGACATTTCTTAACAGTTCTTTTAAACACTCCTAACGGTACTACTAACCACTGCAGCAACATATTACCACCAACCACCGTAGATACTGCTATAAAAGATGTGTGCAGCGATACGGTAAAAGCAAAGTCCAGAATTTATTCCTCATCTCGATTTAATTCTACATTCAAGTTTTACTAAAATCAACTCTGAACAACAAAATCTATATAAGTTGAATCTAATCAACTACGTATAAATTCTAGTTATGTATAAATAATTTCGACTTTGGACAATGTAACCTTTAGGGGCGGAAGTGAAATACATGCCATGCCGTTCTCGATATGCTAAGCCTAAGCCTTAGTCTTAGCCTAAGCTAAGGTCATTTATATGAGCCATGTACTAAGCCTAAGTCTAAGTCGGGGCTGCCGCTCCCCGAACCCCCGCTTTAAGCTGTTCTTTTTTCTAACGTTATAACGTCCGGTCCCTAAAGGTGACATGGCCCCGACTTTTATATACTTACATTATATGCAGTAAATTTAATTCTTTTTACAGATGCGTTGAGTATTCTGCAACATATTATTGGCTTTAATTTTTTATGGAAAGCAATTTTATGCTGCATATATAATTCTGCTCGAGCTGAATCTACCACTGTTGGAACTAGCATTATATGGAACTGTGTCAAATTGGTTTGCTACGAATCCGAATCAGGCTTTACATGTTCTGTAAATTCTCCCTAGTATTCTCGGAAGCAAACAATATTTCTATACCTAACTCGCATACTAACTCGAATTTATTCGTATAGCAAAACCCGCTCACCTCTAAATTTTACCATATGGCCGCATGTTTCGCACAGTAGTCTCTGCATAATAGGAAAATATAAAACGTTAGATATTTTAATCGTTAAACATTCAAGAAATTTCTGAAACCCTTTATAAAAGTTTCAGTTTCAGAAGTTTTATTACTGATTATTTAATAGTTTCAACTTAAGCATTAGCAGTATTTGAGAATTCATAGCATTCCTGAACACAAAATGACAGAATTCATTTGTTTACTATGGTACAGCTGCAGGTGGCTTAGAACATGAAAACAATGTATTTCTTTGGACACGCTGGGTTTTAATATTGCGAATAACTCAACTGCTCTGAAAAGTTATGTGATTCAATAACTTCTTTTTGTGCTTTTACAATATGAATCAGTACGTACTTCACCTATATGCTGCATTTCTTGATCAAAGAGATCATGCGGCCTAAAACCTTAGAGTAGGTTACAGAAATATTGCAGAAAATTACACCATTTGGTCATGGTCAAGTACTTTACCTTATCCCATAATATGGCCGATTTTCGGTTTGCTCCCCCAAGGGCGGCGATCCCCAAAATAGTGGCGGCGGGGCGGGGGAGGGGTGAGCATAATTTTTCTTCAGTTCTTACCCCGCATCTTGATTTCTGCAGTGATGCAACCCTCTCATCCCCCGGAATCGCCGCCCATGCCCCTCACGAACCCCAAAGTTCGCAGGGACCTCTTCTCCTCAATGTTCTGTACTTCAATGTTCGATGGTTTTCTGGCCGGATACAAATTACCACAACCAACCAGATTGGCACAGGAATAGGATCAAAGGGAACTATCATTTGATGTTGACAATCTGTTAGTATATTGATAGCCTTCTACAGAACCTCTAGGTACACCTGTAATCGTTTGGGGAGGGGGGGTCAGGGCGGTAGGCCGAGAAATATATCATGGATTGAGGTGACGTACATTAATATGACTGAGTATCATACTTTCTTACAAAATGTTTTATAATAAACACTTGGTCGAACGATAAGCAACTTGTAGAGAAAAAATCATATAATTTTAATTGAAAATATGTTTTATCATTGTATATGAAGGGATTAACATTTTTCTATATGCTATTTGTCTCCTAACGAAAAAACCAGTCATATCTAGTAATCTATTTCGATGTTTTATTGATAGATGTTGTAGGAAAATTAAGAGTGTCCCTATTCAAGCACATACGTGTGTGTTTCATTATAACTTACCGCAATCGAAAATTGGGGATTAATATTTATCTTGTGTTTTTCGTTTTAGTGTTGAAACCAGGACAACAATTTGCCGCATTAATACATGAAATATTCAGTTCATATGGGCTTCCGGATATCATTTGTATCCATGCAGTGTACACCTAGTTCTAGTGTCAATTAAATACAGAATTTATGCATGAGAAAACCTAAGCTATGCCACCTACCATGTTCTTTTGAGACTATCTACTAAATTCTGTTAGAGATCAAAATAGTCATTGCAATAGCCAATTCCAAGTTCAAAAGTTTCGGTTCGCGAACGCAGAACGACTGATCGCAAATCTGGTAATTTCTATTCGCTAATAAAATGGAATTACTTGCTGTTTGGCTACGAATTCATGCCACAACGCACGACATGTTAATTCTTATTATGCAATTTTTCGTTACACTAAACAAAGTTCATCTTAATAATGATAATACGGGTAGTTCGCAAACATCACATGTGATGTACGGCTTTTTAAACACTAAGCGGGAGAATTTTCGTTCTATAATAAAAATTTTCCGGGTCAAATGTCAAACAGTCACAAATTACTTGTTTTCGAATTGATCGTTACTAGGCCAATATTTTGTTTCTTAATATTTTTCATACGTTACCTAAAACACTAATTTTATGTTATCTTATATTTTGTCGAACGGCTGGCACGTCGAACAAGCGATCGTTAATGACTGGACGGGATGGTAGGAGGAGCACCTTAAGTTTACTCATGCATTATAAGAATTATAATCTTTTTACATTCCGAGCAAGTTCGTTACACATTTTACATATGGTACCCTGAAGTAACGTTGTCTTATTCCCTTACCCAAAAAGATTATGCGCACGGACGGGATAAAACACGCAATTTCATGATTATGAGAGCTTCGCTGTATAACCACTGCACCATGCGACCACACTATTGTAACCAATAAATAGTTACTAAAAATCAATGCTTATAGTTATCCTCTTTTTGTAACTCCGCCTGTGCAAATTTTGTTTCTTAGTTAAAAATTTTACTATTTTCAGTTTTATATATGTTGTTGTAAATTCGTATTTCTTAATTTGGCTTTTACACTCAGGGCCCACAAGGTTACCTCGGCCCTCTTTCGTATATATATCCTCTTTTTGTAACTCCGCCGGTAGAAATTTTGTTTCTTAGTTAAAAATTTTACAATTTTCAGTTTTATATATATTGTTGTAAATTCGTATTTCTTAATTTGGCTTTTACACTTAGGGCCCTCAAGGTTACCTCGGCCCTCTTTCGTATATATATCCTCTTTTTGTAACTCGCCGGAGCAAATTTTGTTTCTTAGTTGAAAATTATACTATTTTCATTTTTATATATACTTTCGTAAATTCGTATTTGTTATTTTGGCTTTTACACTTAGGGCCCTCAGGGTAACCTCGGCCCTCTTCCGTAAAAAAATATTTCGCTCAAATCACAATAACGTTATGCGGTTGGAAAAACGGAACGGCCGATTTTCTGGCGCGGCAGACGGGACTTATCGATAATCTTCTAAATTTATAATACAAGGATCAAAATTATGATCTATGATTAGGTAATAAATTGAGAGTAGCTATGTGTTCACTTCGCTTATAGTTTTTCAGT
Organism: Trileptium ribeirensis; assembly: GCA_030248225.1. Classification (NCBI taxonomy): domain Eukaryota; kingdom Metazoa; phylum Nematoda; class Enoplea; order Enoplida; family Thoracostomopsidae; genus Trileptium; species Trileptium ribeirensis. The sequence goes on from JASANE010001994.1 coordinate 8,523, forward strand.
ATTATTTTCCTAAAATCTTTGAAAAAGCACTTTAACAAAATTTCCTATCTTTGGCTCCATATGGTTCAGCTGCAATATATATTTACAGCACAGTTAAGACATAGCGAGACTTTTTTGTTTCCGTTTTATTAAGCAACGTATTCAATAATACTATTTTATTCTAATTTGAAGTGAATAAATAGATCGATACTGATTTTGTAGAATAAGCCAGAAATTTGTAACCTATCATTTAATATATTGATTTTGAGTACAACTATTTTAGAGCCCGAAAAATTAGCACATTTCGAGAAACAATGGGGCACATTAACCGTAGAATAGCATGGCATGGTGTTCAATAGAGCGAAGCCGAACCTGCTACCTGATTTATTAGTCATATCTTAAAAACTGCATTCGTGCCCTATTCAATAGTACAGCATCTCGTGGCGGAGCGCTGTAGGATGTAGATTAGACTTTGACACTTGTCACATCATACCAAAAAGTTTAAAACTTATACATATGTTTGTGTAGCTTAAGTGTCAATGGTCATTGATTATTCATATATATATGGATTATGTTATCGGCAAAGAGATTTCGTGTCACATGGTACTGGTTAGGAGTACCACGCTTTACGCACTCGCAGTATAGGTGCCAGAAATAGGAGCCTACGGATTGCCTCCGTCTGTAGATACAATCGATCATTTTTGTAATATGATACGTATGTATGTGTAGCTTAAGTGTCAGTAGTCATTGATTATCCATGTATGGATTATATGATCGGCAAAGTGATGCGCACATAATTGTTTCAGGAAGCAATATGTTGCTAATGTTTGACTCAGTTCCTGCGTCAGAGTTGTTTTGTTTGCCTTCGCGAAAGTCACGATCAAAGAGTCGAAGTGCTAAACGGCCAATGTTGAAGCGAATGTAAGTGTGATATGGTGATATTTGACTCAGTTACTGAGTCATTGTTTTGTCTTCGCGATAGTTTCAATCTAGGAGTCGAAGCGTTACACAGCCTGTGCAGAAGCCACTGTAAGTGTAATATGGTGCTAATGTTTTACTCGATTCCTACTTCATAGTTGTTTTGTTTGCTTTCGTGAAAGTCAAGATCAAGAGCAGAAGCGCCAAACGGCCAGTGTGAAGCGAATGTAAGTGTAATATGGTGCTATTTGACACGGTTGTTGAGTTACAGTTTGTTTGCCTTTGCGAAAGTCACGATCAAGGAGTCGAAGTGCTAAACGGGCGATATTGAAGCGAATATAAGTCTACATGTTCTAAAGTATCAAAATGTGCAAACCTTCAAATATTAAAAGTCAAATTCAGTAAAAGTGCGGAACAGCCCTGTAAAATAGATGTTATAATTTAAACCGCTGAAGCGAAGAACGATCTATGGGCGCATAATACCAAGAGTGCATTATAAAATACCAAAGAAAATGATCCTCACCATAATTGCCCTTTCGAGTTAAATGGATATGGCGGGATGTTTCCATTATATATTTCAGTATCCTTCATGCTGTCTATCGTAGCACCTAATCGCAAATCCCGTGTTTTAACTACACTGTAACTTATCTTAACAATACATTTTGAGTGTACATCAAAGTAATGCTTTATCATTATCATATTATTTCAGTCAACGTTTAGATGCGAAATACAATGGAGAAACAGTTTTTGCAAACTACAAAGGCAGCATTGGAAGAGTCCGACAAATCGCGGTTCATGAGGAACGAGGACGTGTGAGTGAAAATATGTTCACACGCTAAAATTTTATTACTCAAATTTTGATCAAAGTTTGAAAGCATCTTTTTTGCATTTTTGGTAAGTTGTGCGGACATTGTGCAAACTTTGCAATCATATTCCTGCGCCCAATCATCTATTAGGTGTATTGCCTGAAAAAGCTTGAGTTCAAATTTTTATTTCAAAGTTTGAAACATCCCAATTTTCCTTTAAAAATCACGGTCAAATTTTGATCAAACTTTTTGTTCAAATTTTGACTTCAAAATTTGACCTAAAAATTATATCAAGTTTTGATCAAAATTTGACGGTGATTTTTAAATGAAAATTGCGATATTTCAAAATTTGAGATCAAAATTTGAGATCAGTCTTATTTAGGTAATGCATCTCTTCCGAGATTGGCTACAGGAATATTCATGAAAAGTTTGAAAAGTGTTCACACGTTGAACCTTGCAAAAAATGAAAAAAAGATGATTTCAAATTTTGATCAAACTTTGAGCAAAAAATTTGAGCGTATGAACACGCTTTTAACAATTCAGGTTTTAATCGATTCGTAGTCAAACTACTGTTTACGGTTTTCTTGCTAATTGAAGTTCTTCTATTCAAACAGAAATTTTTTCAGGGTCACGTTTTCAGGCGCAAGAATTTACCTAAATGACGCAGTGCACGAGGAACGACGAAGTGTAAAATAAAAATTAGAGCTTTCAATCGAGTTGCACGCTAACGTCTCCATTTGATTAATATTTTCTTCCTAATTAAATTTCGGTGGTATAGACGCTAATTTTCAAAACGAAATGTTCTTAACAATTTGACCGAATTGTGCAGTGCTTAATGTACGCGGAGAAGTAGGTTGAAATTTAGGCTTCAATCGAGTTGCACGCTAACGCTTCAATTTGATTGTTTTATTTTTAATTCTATATTGGTGATTTAAAAACAAATTTGCACAGCGTTGCATTTTACTAAAGATCTGCCCGAATTGTCTAATATGTAAGGAACGAAGAATAGTAAGGAAAAATTAAGGCTTTCTAAGCTTGTCGGGCTACTCTTTTAAATAATGTGTCTCGCAGGGAATCCGAGTTGTTACTACAACATGCTACATACTTGAATAACAATTTTGTATTATTTCCAGGTCTAATAGCTATTCCATTGTCCAACAGATTTATCTGTGAACGGTGCATTATATTAGTTTCAAGAAGGAACGCATTACACTGCTTAAACGTGAGGGGAGACCATGGGTTAGGCCGCTTCACGACGGCCTCTTTTTCTCAAAAACTGAAGCTGCCCACCACCTCGCACCACCCGTGACCTGTGCACCGTGGTTTCAAGGGCATGTGTTTATGTTCTACGCGGTTACAGTAAGAATAGATTTGCGTGAAATTTAAGAGAAGATTCGCTGATTTCGGCAACACCAAATATTCTTTTAAAATTAATGAACTATGCCTTCTAATTTCAAAGAATTACGTGTTTTAAAGAAACATTATAAAAAATTATCTTTGAAATTTCAAAGAAGACATGGTTTTTTAATTTTATAAGAATATTCTGGTGGTGCCAAAATCAAAGAAATTTCTCCTAAATTTAACGGTAAATATTTTGAGTGTAGCGTGTATCGAAATAATAAAATACTTGCTTTATTTTGTTTCAAACAACAAAATTAAAATATTTTCAGAAGCAACTAGATTCAATGCGAGTAAGCGTATCTTCTGCTCGTATGCCGCAACCGTACGAAACTAACGCTCGAATGTCGACAAAACATTATGAAACAAAATCTGGTCCGATTACAATTATGAGTCGGCGAACATTTTTGGTGAAAGATTTCAGTTTTGGCGGATCACGGCGTGTCCCTGGTTTGTTTTTGTCAGCAATTATATCACATCTATCGTTTATATCTGCTATAAAAATTGAATATATGCTTAAAGTCCAACAGTTCCACTGTAAAATTAGGCTTTAAATACAGCTATGCGGTCCTAGTCCTCATATGCTAATCGCCCCGTACATGATCCACTTTTCAAATATCAACCATGTGTTACACAATTTTTCAACACTAGGGGGGGTGAGAAATCTTTCGCCAGGAATTGCAGAAATTGTGAAAGTCTGATTCAAATTGTGCAGAAAAACGATAACTCGTTCGCATCGCAATGAGAGCTATTCGAACATATTTACTGCGTTCAGTAGCAAAAATAAAGCCTATTACCATTGAGTTTGCCATAGGTAGGAGTAGAGATTAATGCGGCAAAATGCACACTGTAGTTCCTAAACTCAAAGATGATCATGCCAACATACTACGTTATGTTGTGACCAACCCATAGGTTCCACGAATAATACACACATTCTATTATTAGGTTTTATATTAAATAGGATACACCATAAAATGTACAAAATCAGAAATCAAAATTTCGATGTTATATATAAATTATCAAAATAAATCATATAGTTAGTACTTAAATTATATTGATCGATTGATGTCAAGATACGCTCAACCCAATCGTAACATAAGTGGTAACACCATTCCACTCAACTCATCAAAGCGGCTCGAACGATATATTAAGTTATACATTTACCTAGGATTTTTTTTTCGAAATTTTTCGGCGCCTAGGGTAACCAAAAAGAAGAATTTTATCAGTATGGTTCCAATTAAGATTTTAACCGCTTGTCGAACTGAGCCGAATAACAACAAAATTATTTAATTAACGTGTTTCCTTGAAATTGACTATTTTTTGTGCTATAGGCGTATAACCTAAAAGGCCAATTTTGTTATTACAAAAGATATTAAAAAGTGCTCTGATTTCGCTCATATATCATCAGCACACAATCATTACGTTAGCAATATGATGCAGAGGGATATAATCAATGCTGTCCCGCCGTTACATTGCCGTTCGTACAAAAAGAGTTAAAGTAATGTACATAATTAAAAGTATATTAATGCTATTAATCTAACACTCTCAGCGCGGCATCCAGTATTAACAACTTACTCAAGGCTTTTACTTGAGAAGTTGCTTGCCGTAGCCAGGTCGACATTAAGTTGTTTTATAAGGAGTAAACTGCCAACGCCATACGGTCTTTGAATCCTGAAGCCAACTAAGTTAAAATCAACAAATGTTGCTACGACTGATTATAATTACTATTACGTCGTAGCTGCTTGATGTCATTAAATCATAAAACGCAAATGTTCGATCGGCTGTTTAACATAATTTTATTGTATTAACACACGGCTTTACCGATTTTCTGCGAAATTCTGCAGATACGTATTCGAGATATTTGATATTAGCCTGGCCTATTAATTTGGTTGCGGATAAATTTAGCTTCGTGTTATAAATGTATTAGTCAGGCGTTGCACTCATTGGTATTAAAACCGAACCTCCGCGAACCCATATCACGCTTAGGAATCGTACATTATATGGTTAGAAAAAGAACTACTTAGTGTCGAAAGAATAGGTTAAGTTTAAGTTGCATTGTAAGGATGTTAGCTTGGTGAAGCGTGAAGAGTATGCTCATTATATTGAGAATGGCGTAGCATGCGCTTCTCTTACGCCCCTAAAGGCTACGTTCGTCTAAAAGCAAGCGTTATTAAAGATAAAGCATTTTTACCGCACTGGTACTCACTTATTCACTCACTCAAGAACGTTGACAGCGTGTGGCGCAAAACATTACAAACTGAAACCGGACTGTTTGGCTGAGATTTTTCTGTCGCGCAATATGCATCCTATTATGTTTGCAATTATGAGGCTAACATCTGTGGTTGCAAACAACAATCTGCAAACAAAAATAGCGGCTAACGGTGGAGCTGTAGGAATTTATTGCATACCTGCACAGACTTTTATATAGCCACAAGTAGTCGTAACCATGGAAAATATAATGAGTAAGTGCAACCCAGGTATATTTAATTGCTGTATTTCTATTCACTAGCTCATACTAGCTTCAAATACTTCGACGTCTCCTGCAAACTTTCTGAATTCCTCAATAACGGCACTTAGGCCGTAACCATTTCGCTTCGTGACAAGTTGCTCAAAAATGTTATTGGCTATGTTTTACATTTCACAGGAAAAATCGAACCCAGCATACAGCGTAAGGATTGTTGAGGGTTTTTACCGAATAGTTTGTTTTCCAATAAAAACATTGTAGTCCTTATGACGTTTTTTTTATGTTTCCATTAAAAAATATTTTATCTCAATAGCGACACAGTGGACGAAAGCCATTTTGCTTCCTTGTGTATAGTCTGTTAAAGGACTGAATTGGGCGATAACGATTGACATTCACAGGAAAAAAATTGACCTCAGCATGCAGCGCGTACAGTTGTGAGGGAACTTTATCTGCAAATTTTTGTTTTAGGCTTTTTGATAAAACATATTTTTGTCACAAAGTTGTCCTTACGACGTTTCTGGATGTTTATTTAAAACACTTCTTATCTCAATAATGAAATACTCGTTGCCGGGGCCTCATTTTTGTTTTTCTCTTGTGTACAAACCTCCGCTCAAAAAGGACTGAATTGGGCGATAGTTGAATTGACATTCACAGGAAAAATCAATCTCATATGCAACGTGTTGGCTCAGGGGCTCAATATTGCTAGGCCTCAATAAAACATTGTACCCCTAATGACGTTTCTGACTACCGCCCAAAATATCTATCTCAATAAAATTACAAGATTAGGCCAAAGTCTGACTTTGATTCCTTGCTGTATAGTTTGTTAAGGACTGTAATTGGCTGTATAACGATTGAACACATATTTAGAATAAAACTTTGCAACCCCAGCATGCAGCGTAAGGATTGTTAGGCTTTATTAATAGTTTGTTAGGTAGGCCTCCAATAAAACATTTGTAGATGCCCCTTACGGATGTTTTGATGTTTATTTAAACACTTTATCTCAATAATACAACAGCTAGCGGAAGCTATTTTGCTTCCTTGTGTATAGTCTGTTAAAATACTAGCTATAATGATTGACATTTTTTAGGCAAAATTGTACTTACATGCAGCGTAAGGATTGTGAGGGAACTTCTTATTAATAGTTTGTTAGAGGCTTCCAATAAAACATTTGTGATGCCCCCTTACCACGTTTCTGGTTGTCCCATTTTAACACTTCTTATTCTCAATAATGACAAAGATTAGGCGAAAGCCATTTTGCTTCCTTGTGTAGTCTGTTAAAGGACGAATTGGGCGATAACGATTGACATTTATATAAAAATTGCCGATATGCAGTGTAAGGATTTTGTTAGGGAACTTTTATTAATAGTTTGTTCTTAGAGGCCTCCAATAAAACATTTGGTAAGATGCCCCTTATGATGTTTTTTTTTCTATGTTCATTCTTAAAATATTTTCTTATTCTCAATAACCACAATTTTGAGGTGTAGTTTTTACATTTCCATTTTTTTGCTGTAATAGTTGTTAAAGGACTAATCTGGGTGTATACCATTTTGCATTCAAAAAAAAATTTACTGATATTAGTGTAAGGGATTGTTATGGTTTTTATTAGGTTTTGTTTAGAAATTCGGCCTCCAAATAACGTTTTGTGAAGACGCCCTTATGATGTTTTTGGATGTTTATTTAAAACACTTCTTGTCTCAATAATGACACAGCTGAGGTGACCATTTCACTTTTGTGCACAGTCTGTTAAAGGACTTACTTGGTGATAAAACTATCAATAGGGGAAATCCACCCTCAGCATGTTAAGAAAAATGCCTAGGGAACTTATTAATAGTTTGTTACAAATTTTCAAAATAAACATTGTAAGATGCCCCTTATGATGTTGGATGTTTATTTTAAAACAATTCTCTAATTTTTTTTAAAATTAATGATAACAGCTGGTTAAGCTTTTATTTGATTTCTCCTTGTGTATAGTCTGTTAAAGGATGTATTTGGTGAATAAAGTTCATATAAAAATTTAACTCACATGGTGGGTTGTGAGGAATATTAATAGTTTATTAGAGGCTTCCAATAAAACATCCGGCGGGAGATGCCCCTTTTACGGGACGCCCAATTTCTATTTAAAACACTTCTTACTCAATAATGACACAGCCGAGGCGACAGCCGATTTTGCTTCTTTGTGTATAGTCTGTTAAAAGTGTTAAGTCGGGCCGAGGAGGCGCATCGTAGATTTGCATGTAAAAATTTACCCCATATCTTAAAGGGATTGTGAGGGAACTTTATTAATAGTTTGTTAGAGGCTTCCAATAAAACATATGCCCTTACGGGATGTTTCTCGGATGTTCTGTAATTTAAAGACTCCCCATGTATCTCAATAATGACAGCGAGGCGGACAGCCATTTTGCTTCTCTTTGTGTGTACAGTTCGTTAAATACCGTACTCGGGGCGATAACGATTGGACATTCACAGGAAAAAAAATTGACCCCAGCATGCCGTAAGGATTGTGCAGGGCTTTATTAAATAGTTTGTTAGAGGCCTCCAATAAAACATTTGTGAGATACTTACGCAATTCTTGATGTTTATTTAAAAACACTTCTTATCTCAATAATGGACACAGCGAGGGGCGGAAAGCTAGTTTTTTTGCTTCCTTGTGTATAGTCTGTCAAAAAGGACCGAATTGGGGCCACGATTGACATCCACAGGGAAAAAATTGAACGACCAAAACCGCGTAGGACCAATTGTCTTAATGAACTTTTATTAATAGTTCGTTAGTAGGCCTCCAATAAAACATTTGTGAGATGCCCTTACGGACTTTCTGGATGTTTATTTAAAACACCTCACTCTCAATAATGACACAGCCGAGGCGAAAGCCATTTTGCTTCCTTGCTGTATAGTCTGTTAAAGGACTGAATTGGGGGGTGATAAACGATTGACATTCACAGGAACATGCAGCCTGCGTAAGGGTAGTTTGTTAGGGGGTTTACCCCAAATAGTTCGTCTACAGTACTTTTCAAAACATTTGTAGGCCTGTTTTCTTGACGTCCTATTAAAACACTTCTTATTCTCAATAATGACACAGCGAGGCCCATTTTGCTTTGTGTAAGTAGTCCCGCCGAATTGGGCGATAACGACTGATTGACATTTTACAGTAAAAATTGCACCACAAAACGGCAAGCGTAAGGGTTGTTAGGGAACTTTATTAATAGTTTGTTAGAGGCCTCCAATAAAACATTTGCTAGATGTCCCTTATGATGTTTTCTCTATGTTTATTTAAAACACTTCTTATCTCAATAACGACACAGCTAGGCGAACCCCATTTGCTTTTTTGCTGTATAGTCTGTTAAAAACCACGAATTGGCGATAAAAACCATTTTCTCACATTTGACAGGAAAAACTTGACCACATGGTAGGTAATAATTGAGGGGTTTGATTAATAGTTTGTTAGAGGCTTCCAGAAAAAACATTTGACCTGTCCTTATGACGTTTTCTATGTTTATTAAAATATTTTCTCAATAAACGCTTAGCCTAGTGGGGCGAGTTGTTGTCCTTGTGTATAGTCTGTTAAGCAGCGAATTGGGCGATACGATTGACATTCACAGGAAAAAAATTGACCTCATATTGTTACGGACTTTTACGTTAAATATACTTTTGTCAGAATTTTTCCAATACGACACCCTTACGACGCTTGATGTTTATTAAAACACTCTTACTCAATAACCACAGCTGAGCGAGTTTTGCTTCTTTGTAGTCTGTTAGGACTGATCTCGGCGATAAATTATTGACATCCACAGGAAAAAATTGACCCCAGCATGCAGTGTAAGGTTTTGCCGCTTAGTCCTTTATTATTACAAGTTGCTAGGCTTTTGAGAAAGCATTGTGATTACCCTACTAGACTCCCACGTCCATTCTTAAAACACTTCTTATCTCTCTCAAAACGGCAGGATGAGGGACCGAAGCTTATTTGAATTTCCTTTTTGGCGCAGAGCTCCTGTCAAAGCACTGAATTGGTGAGTGTCCGTTTTTCCCACAAAATTTGAGCAGTGTAAAGGCATGTTAGGGAAATCCACTCACAGCTTTGTCACAGGCTTATATTTGTAGGTCCCGCGACGTTTCTTGATGTTTATTTAAAACACTTCTTATCTCAATAACGACACACGGAGGCGGAAGCCATTTTGCTTCTTTGCTGTATAGTCTGTTAAAGGACTGAATTGGGCGATAGATTTGACATTTTATATAAAAATTGACCTCATACATGCAGCGTAAGGATTGTGAGGAAATCATTAAATAGTTTGTTAGAGGCCTCCAATAAAACATTTGAAAGCACCCCTTAATTTGCATGTTCATTTAAAACACTTCTTATCTCAAAAATGATAGCTGAGGCGGAAGCCATTGCTTCTGCTAGCGAAGCACGAAGGGCGAAACGAGACAAAACCTCAGCTGTGTCATTATTGAGATAAGAAGTGTTTTAAATAAACATCAAGAAACGTCTAAGGGACATCTCACAAATTTTTTATTGGAGGCCTCTAACAAACTATTAATAAAGTTCCCTCACAATCCTTACGCTGCATGCTGGGGTCAATTTTTCCTGTGAATGTCAATCGTTATCGCCCAATTCAGTGCTTTAACAGACTATACAGCAAGGAAGCAAAATGGCTTTCGCCTCAGCTGTGTCATTATTGAGATAAGAAGTGTTTTAAATAAACATCAAGAAACGTCGTAAGGGGCATCTCACAAATGTTTTATTGGAGGCCTCTAACAAACTATTAATAAAGTTCCCTCACAATCCTTACGCTGCATGCTGGGGTCAATTTTTCCTGTGAATGTCAATCGTTATCGCCCAATTCAGTCCTTTAACAGACTATACAGCAAGAGGAAGCAAAATGGCTTTCGCCTCAGCTGTGTCATTATTGAGATAAGAAGTGTTTTAAATAAACATCAAGAAACGTCGTAAGGGGCATCTCACAAATGTTTTATTGGAGGCCTCTAACAAACTATTAATAAAGTTCCCTAACAATCCTTACGCTGCATGCTGGGGTCAATTTTTCCTGTGAATGTCAATCGTTATCGCCCAATTCAGTCCTTTAACAGACTATACAGCAAGGAAGCAAAATGGCTTTCGCCTCAGCTGTGTCATTATTGAGATAAGAAGTGTTTTAAATAAACATCAAGAAACGTCGTAAGGGGCATCTCACAAATGTTTTATTGGAGGCCTCTAACAAACTATTAATAAAGTTCCCTCACAATCCTTACGGCATGCTGGGGTCAATTTTTCCTGGCAATGTCAATCGTTATCGCCCAATTCAGTCCTTTAACAGACTATACAGCAAAGAAGCAAAATGGCTTTCGCCTCAGCTATGTCATTATTGAGATAAGAAGTGTTTTAAATAAACATCAAGAAACGTCATAAGGGGCATCTCACAAATGTTTTATTGGAGGCCTCTAACAAACTATTAATAAAGTTCCCTCACAATCCTTACGGCATGCTGGGGTCAATTTTTCCTGTGAATGTCAATCGTTATCGCCCAATTCAGTCCTTTAACAGACTATACAGCAAAGAAGCAAAATGGCTTTCGCCTCAGCTGTGTCATTATTGAGAATAATAAAAAAAAAAAAAAAAATCAAACCACAACACAACAACAACAAAAAAAAACACAAAATAGAGAATAAATAAACACAAAAACCAACATCTCACAAATTCAAACCTCTAACAAACTATAATAAACCAAATCCACACCCTATTTCCGTAAATAATCATCCCCAACACTTAACAACTATACACAAAAACAACCCCCACCAGAAGTGTTTTAAATAAACATCAAGAAACGTCGTAAGGGGCATCTCACAAATGTTTTATTGGAGGCCTCTAACAAACTATTAATAAAGTTCCCTCACAATCCTTACGCTGCATGCTGGGGTCAATTTTTCCTGTGAATGTCAATCGTTATCGCCCAATTCAGTCCTTTAACAGACTATACAGCAAGGAAGCAAAATGGCTTTCGCCTCAGCTGTGTCATTATTGAGATAAGAAGTGTTTTAAATAAACATCAAGAAACGTCGTAAGGGGCATCTCACAAATGTTTTATTGGAAGCCTCTAACAAACTATTAATAAAGTTCCCTCACAATCCTTACGCTGCATGCTGGGGTCAATTTTTCCTGTAAATGTCAATCGTTATCGCCCAATTCAGTGCTTTAACAGACTATACAGCAAGAGGAAGCAAAATGGCTTTCGCCTCAGCTGTGTCATTATTGAGATAAGAAGTGTTTTAAATAAACATCAAGAAACGTCGTAAGGGGCATCTCACAAATGTTTTATTGGAGGCCTCTAACAAACTATTAATAAAGTTCCCTAACAATCCTTACGCTGCATGCTGGGGTCAATTTTTCCTGTGAATGTCAATCGTTATCGCCCAATTCAGTCCTTTAACAGACTATACAGCAAGGAAGCAAAATGGCTTTCGCCTCAGCTGTGTCATTATTGAGATAAGAAGTGTTTTAAATAAACATCCAGAAACGTCGTAAGGGGCATCTCACAAATGTTTTATTGGAGGCCTCTAACAAACTATTAATAAAGTTCATTAACAATCCTTACGCTGCATGCTGGGGTCAATTTTTCCTGTGAATGTCAATCGTTATCGCCCAATTCAGTCCTTTAACAGACTATACAGCAAGGAAGCAAAATGGCTTTCGCCTCAGCTGTGTCATTATTGAGATAAGAAGTGTTTTAAATAAACATCAAGAAACGTCGTAAGGGGCATCTCACAAATGTTTTATTGGAGGCCTCTAACAAACTATTAATAAAGTTCCCTCACAATCCTTACGGCATGCTGGGGTCAATTTTTCCTGTGAATGTCAATCGTTATCGCCCAATTCAGTCCTTTAACAGACTATACAGCAAAGAAGCAAAATGGCTTTCGCCTCAGCTGTGTCATTATTGAGATAAGAAGTGTTTTAAATAAACATCAAGAAACGTCGTAAGGGGCATCTCACAAATGTTTTATTGGAAGCCTCTAACAAACTATTAATAAAGTTCCCTCACAATCCTTACGCTGCATGCTGGGGTCAATTTTTCCTGTGAATGTCAATCGTTATCGCCCAATTCAGTCCTTTAACAGACTATACAGCAAAGAAGCAAAATGGCTTTCGCCTCAGCTGTGTCATTATTGAGATAAGAAGTGTTTTAAATAAACATCAAGAAACGTCGTAAGGGGCATCTCACAAATGTTTTATTGGAGGCCTCTAACAAACTATTAATAAAGTTCCCTCACAATCCTTACGCTGCATGCTGGGGTCAATTTTTCCTGTGAATGTCAATCGTTATCGCCCAATTCAGTCCTTTAACAGACTATACAGCAAGGAAGCAAAATGGCTTTCGCCTCAGCTGTGTCATTATTGAGATAAGAAGTGTTTTAAATAAACATCAAGAAACGTCGTAAGGGGCATCTTACAAATGTTTTATTGGAGGCCTCTAACAAACTATTAATAAAGTTCCCTAACAATCCTTACGCTGCATGCTGGGGTCAATTTTTCCTGTGAATGTCAATCGTTATCGCCCAATTCAGTCCTTTAACAGACTATACAGCAAAGAAGCAAAATGGCTTTCGCCTCAGCTGTGTCATTATTGAGATAAGAAGTGTTTTAAATAAACATCCAGAAACGTCGTAAGGGGCATCTCACAAATATTTTATTGGAGGCCTCTAACAAACTATTAATAAAGTTCATTAACAATCCTTACGCTGCATGCTGGGGTCAATTTTTCCTGTGAATGTCAATCGTTATCGCCCAATTCAGTCCTTTAACAGACTATACAGCAAGGAAGCAAAATGGCTTTCGCCTCAGCTGTGTCATTATTGAGAAAAAAAAAACAAAAAACCCCCCACAAACAGCCCACCCCAGCACCCTGAGATAAGAAGTGTTTTAAATAAACATCAAGAAACGTCGTAAGGGGCATCTTACAAATGTTTTATTGGAGGCCTCTAACAAACTATTAATAAAGTTCCCTAACAATCCTTACGCTGCATGCTGGGGTCAATTTTTCCTGTGAATGTCAATCGTTATCGCCCAATTCAGTCCTTTAACAGACTATACAGCAAGGAAGCAAAATGGCTTTCGCCTCAGCTGTGTCATTATTGAGATAAGAAGTGTTTTAAATAAACATCCAGAAACGTCGTAAGGGGCATCTCACAAATGACGCCCACCAAAAAAACCACCTTTTATTGGAGGCCTCTAACAAACTATTAATAAAGTTCATTAACAATCCTTACTCTGCATGCTGGGGTCAATTTTTCCTGTGAATGTCAATCGTTATCGCCCAATTCAGTCCTTTAACAGACTATACAGCAAGGAAGCAAAATGGCTTTCGCCTCAGGAAGAGAAGAAGGAGAAAAAAGAAAGGAGGGGAAAAAAAGGCAAAAAAAAGCCCACAACACCACGCAACCAAAACCCAACACAACAACAACAAAAAAAAACTGTGTCATTATTGAGATAAGAAGTGTTTTAAATAAACATCAAGAAACGTGCGTAAGGGGCATCTTACAAATGTTTTATTGGAGGCCTCTAACAAACTATTAATAAAGTTCCCTAACAATCCTTACGCTGCATGCTGGGGTCAATTTTTCCTGTGAATGTCAATCGTTATCGCCCAATTCAGTCCTTTAACAGACTATACAGCAAGGAAGCAAAATGGCTTTCGCCTCAGCTGTGTCATTATTGAGATAAGAAGTGTTTTAAATAAACATCCAGAAACGTCGTAAGGGGCATCTCACAAATGTTTTATTGGAAGCCTCTAACAAACTATTAATAAAGTTCCCTCACAATCCTTACGCTGCATGCTGGGGTCAATTTTTCCTGTGAATGTCAATCGTTATCGCCCAATTCAGTCCTTTAACAGACTATACAGCAAGGAAGCAAAATGGCTTTCGCCTCAGCTGTGTCATTATTGAGATAAGAAGTGTTTTAAATAAACATCAAGAAACGTCGTAAGGGGCATCTTACAAATGTTTTATTGGAGGCCTCTAACAAACTATTAATAAAGTTCCCTAACAATCCTTACGCTGCATGCTGGGGTCAATTTTTCCTGTGAATGTCAATCGTTATCGCCCAATTCAGTCCTTTAACAGACTATACAGCAAGGAAGCAAAATGGCTTTCGCCTCAGCTGTGTCATTATTGAGATAAGAAGTGTTTTAGGACCGTTCAAAATTCTTGAAGCTCATATCCGTTTCCGTAGCAATACGTAATGTAACGAAGATACGCAAC
>JASANE010001995.1:0-13046 GCA_030248225.1 Trileptium ribeirensis
GGTGAATTTCCCGACCTCATTGGCAAGGGGTTCCACGGTCATTGGGTCCTTCCTTGATGCTGACCGGGGCCGCCCTTGTCACCTGTATCCAAGCAGAGGTAGCAGCGGGTTCGCGACCGTTCGCACCGATGAAGCGGGTATGATCGTTGGGGCTGAAAGTATTGCCCGGGGTCTGCCCAGGTACGGGGATGTTGATGGCGGAGTGGCAAATAAAGGCCGTCCATCGCATTGTGAGGCTTCCGTTGCGCCAAGCGTTACTGAAGCGCGCAGTAACGTTCCCCATGCTGAGCTAAGTTTTTTCAATGACTTGCATGATGAAGTTGATGTGGTTGATGATGTTGTTGAACAGAAGAATAGTGAATTGAGGGAGTCGGTTGAACTCCTATTTGAACGAAGTGGATCCACAGCGAGCGAAGCGAATCATTTAAGCGAAGCGAAAGTGTCTAATCTAAGTCAAAGCACTGCACATGCACACAGCAATTCTGAGGACGAGCAGGATAGCGAGCCTGAGTGTGAGATAATCAACGCTCCTGATGACTCTGACAACAGTTACGACGAAGCCAGTGATAGCGAACTCGACGAGGATCAACTATTAAGCGACGAAGAGTTCTGGGCGAATTGGCAAGATCCGAACGCCGATTGGTACCGACGTGAACCTACCCCCGATGTACGAGAGTGGCACCGTGAAGGGGCGTGGGAATCGCGTCGAAACAATGCGTTACAGCGAATACTATCGGACGAAGGTGTTGACTTGAGCCTGCGAACAAGTCATTTGTCGATCCGTTCTGGAGACGCTGATGACACTACCAGCGAGGATGAGTCGGATGTGACCACCGAAGAAGACGATAGTGATGAGGTTGAGTCGTTAGATGCGAGCGAGTTGAGATTGGCTCACTCGGACAACAGTGCAAGGGAGGATCCTATCGAAGGGTCGCCGCGTATGCACCCGGGTAATTTAGGTGAGTCCACTAACACTTTGTCTAGCGTTTCTAGCGATATTTCGGGATCCGTCGAAGAGGTGCCTTGTATGCCCTCTGGTAATTCGGATAGCCCGCTTAAGAAATCTAAGGTAGCTGAGGATGAATCCGTCGAAGGGAGACCAAGTATGTCCCCGGGTAATTCGGAGAAATCCGTAATCATAGTCAGCGAACATTCAGACGCTTGTATGGGACGAAGACAACTACTTAACTTTGTACAGGACGCGAACGACGAACGATCACGCCGACTAGATGAGCAATTGCACAGCATGTATGGACTATATCTTGCTAATGACCTTCCGATTGAAAGAGGACTCGTTCGCCCGTTAACGGCGAATGAACGCAACCGTATTTTAGGATCGGACACCTTGTTTACAATCTCTACTGATCATGCCGAGACCTCGAATTATCAATTCCCGCGCATCACAATAGCCAAGAATTCGCACCCCTTCGTAGCGGAATGCCTTATTCCGATTAACTTTAGAGCAGGTGAGATAAACACCGACTTCGGACAGTCTGTGGTACTACAACCACAGGCCCTTTTCTATAGGAGAGTAGTGTTAGCCATGGAGCAATTAAATAATCTAAGTAGGCTTTTCGATACTCGCTTCGAATGCAGTGAGGACGCCGCACTTCAACGAGACTCTGCTATGTTAAGCAGTATCCTAGGCATGGCATCTCCTATTGACCACCGCGTAACTGGATTGTATCTAGATCCAGTGGCTCTTGCTTCGCTGGAACTCCTCATGGAATTGTTGGGTCAATGTAATGCACACGCTCAGCAAATTTGAAAAAGAATTTAAGAAAAGGGGAAACACCCAATTTCGGACGGGGGAACCGTCGCCTCCCCCCACGCCACCCCCCCCGCCATGGAAAATGGAATTATCAAGGTACCTTAAGCACCGCTTGCGCTTCTGTCCGCATTGATGGATATATAATACCCAACTGGCGCTATTACGTTGGTGTTCAGACGCCTCGAATGCAACGACTCTCCCGCGCAGCCAATATCGATCTGCAGGAGATGCTGAGCGAAATAGAATTGGAGCGACGGGAGGAAAAGTGACGGAAAACTGAGAAACCAATCGAGCCAATACATAGAATTGGAGCGATGGGAGGAAAAGTGACGGAAAACTGAGACACGAATCGAGCCAATAATACAATAGAATTGGAGCGACGGGAGGAAAAGTGACGGAAAACTGAGAAACCAATCGAGCCAATAACAATACAAAGAGCTTTCATTTCCTGCGAACCTCCGACTTGCTCCAATGTCTCGACACAGGTAAGAATATTCTTTACAATGCCTGTTGCAACAGTCAATACAGAACGATCGTTCGGTCAACATCTTCTGCTGATTATCGATCTTCGTGCGATGATGGCTGAGATGCAACCCAACGGCCTTGCGCTGCGGTCAGTTCGTAAGGAGCGTCGCCCGACCTACGGACCTCGTCATGGTAATGCGCGTTTCACAAAATAATGTGCGCAAAGCGGGGCAAATTTTGGTCACGCGCAATCAAGTGCGCGTAACTATTACGGGCTTTTCGGTGCGCGTAAATTTTAGTTTACGCGCAACTTAGTGCGCGTAAATTTTACGGGCAAGAGATCGCCCGTAACTTTTTGACTACGCACACTTCATCGCGCGTAAATAAAAAGTTATGCGCGGTTAATCGCCCGTAACTTAAAAGTTACGCGCACCCAAGTGCCCGTAATGCAAACGTTACGCGCGACTGGATGCCCGTAATTATTTGTGTTACGGGCGATTAAGTGCCCGTAATAAAAATTACGCGCAAATTGGTGCGAGTGATACGTAAGGTATACCATATAGCTCGGTTAGGTTTACCCTGCTACATAAAATGTGCCATATACTGGTTACTCGCAAGCAGTTTCTGAAACTGGCCCCGCCTTGCATTACTTATGGCGTAACAACGACAAGGGTCCGCTGAAATTGGTCGGATTTATTTTGTGATATAGCAAATTGTAGTAGAGCATTTTTCACCAGTGCTAGAAACATTGTCGTGCTATGCGTCAGAATGCGGAAGACGGCATCGATTACCTTAAAAGCACCGTCATATTGACGAGAGCGTGAAGTATTCAATTTTCGTCTTTACCTCACTTTCAGTAGAAGGCAAAACCGTGTTTCAGCAAAATAAACGGATGGAATAGTTTAGATATATATTCATACATACCAACGGATCTTCATGCCAGGGTGAGGGGTTGCGGCCATCTCAGGGGTAACCCCGTAGAAGGTAAAATTTTTCCAGGGAGGTCGGTGGTGAGAACCTGTTTTTTTTTGGTCGCTGGGGTCGTATCGTCCGCTATGGGTAAAAATTTTTCCACGGGTGGGGGTTGGATTTTCCACGTGCTTGCACGGGATACTCGAATGGGACAATTGAAGTGCATAGTTTTCAGACTTCCTAAATAATTATACTCGCAAACTGCTGTGCACAGAATTTTAGTCAAGTGCATAATTGCCCATAAATAGGCTTACGCCCACTTAAATGCGCGAAACTTTAGAAAGTTACGGGCATTTAAGTGCGCGTAAAAAAGGTTACGCGCAGCTTCTCGCGCGTAACAAGAAAGTTACGGACAGATGCGTGCGCGTAAATTGAAAGTTACGCGCGGTTAACTGCGCGTAGTAAAAATTTTACGCGCATTTGTGTGCGCGTAACTTTGTGATTACGCGCATAAATATGCGCGTAACAATTGTTACGGGCACCATATAGCGCGTAAACAAAATTTACGCGCAACTAGATGCGCGTAACTGTCACGCGCATTAAAGCGCGCGTAAAAATTTTGCCCCGATTTGCGCACATTATTTTGTGAAACGCGCATAATTGCGTTGGGTTACATAATCGGGGATCCAAGCTCCATCAAAGCTGAGCTGACTAGCAGTGGAAAAAGTTGCCGTTAGCACAGGAATATGCGGAAAACAGTATAAGTTTGATTAAACTGATTACATGAAACGCTGTCAAACTAAATTACACAACGCTGGAAATGCGAGTTGGTTGACGCGTTTCAGTAGCCTTTCAATGGCAACTTCAAGGCATATTGTTATCGATAGTGATTCTTAGGTAACATCTAATCATGTCTGAAGTGAATATCTTTTTCTAGCCAAAGCACTTATCAAAAAATAATACAAACCGATCATAAACAACACGAGCGCTGAATCACAGAGCTTCGAGATTTCTAACTTCTAGAAACTATTGGCTCTACCGAGCATCAAGTTATTTAAGTGCCTTTCAAAATGGTGGTCAGGCAACTGTCAAGAGTCAAATTTGGCTAAGAATCAGCCCGTGTGCGTTTTATATCATATCTCGTTGCAATAAAATATGCATAAATGCTTCAAGAATACATTTTATGCCACTATATGATGTTTTAGAGTTGATCCAATGTTAGCGAACAAGTAAGAAAGGGATTAAATTCATTGCTAGCCCAGAAGTAGTAACCCGCAATCGGCCAATAACAGTTCTACGACAATTATTAATTTTCACTTAGGATTCGTCTTGTTCGAGAAACAAATTTCAATTTAAATGCGACGGTATAAACGAAAGGGTCCTGTATTTTGTCATTATGTTGGCGAACATAACCCTCGGTAACTCAAAAGTAATAAAATTTCATTCGCAAACAATTTTAATGTTCGTTAACAGAAAACAGCAAATTTTTGCTTGAGTTGATAGAGTTAGGCAACACAATTTTTTCCAAATAACAAAATAGGATAGTCAGCAGGCGCAGGTTAAGTTTACTCACGCATAATAGCTTTTATTAGATATAAAATGAAACATATAATGAACGGTTTTTATTTAGAATAAAACTTATATTAAACGGTTTTATATAGAATGAAACTTATATTAAATGGGTTTTATATAGAACAAGCAACAACACACAAAAACCCCACCCCAAAAAAAAAACACCCCCCACCCCCCCCACACCCCCAAAAAAAAAATAAAACTTATATAAAATATGAGCACAGATTTTGTTTGAAATTTTAACTCTACTCACGTTTTGTCTGCATGTTAGTGTTTGATATCACTGACTTATCTTCAATAAAGTGTTAACGATGTTGTTTTTGTGTGTTAACCCGATCTTTCCAAGTTAATATTAGATGTGGCAGTTAAAAAAGCGCCAAAGCCAGATCGATGCCAAAATTTTAAGCTCTTGTGACGTGCGATATGATAAAATACGTGTGCTTCGCTATGAATAGTTTATTTGAATGGTTGCGAATTTCGTGGATTACTGGTGCAGCTTCAACCCTATAGCAATTATTTCTTTAAATGAGATGTCAACATAAAAAAACATTAGATGCGGTATAAACGTTTCAAACTGATTTGTTTAAGTATAAAAAATTTTTTGTTTCCAACGAACTTATAAGATCATAGATTTCATCTGCGAGTTTGTCTATTTTCGGTATATTCTTGAGCTGAAATATCGTTGTTTTTCAGAATTTTATGTACTAAGAATGTGATACCTTAAAATAGTTCCAAAGACTGTATAAGAGTTTTTATTACATGAAAGAATCATTTTTGTGACTGTGTTCTGAACTGGAAATGTTAACTCTCGACTTAAAAAGCGTGTGTCACTTTAATTATGTGCCTATGGATATAGTGATCAGATGCATAGCCGAAGTTAAACCGTTACATACCTTGGAGAAAATATATATCAACTTTGGATTCATACTTTTTGTTAGATACAATCGATCGTTGTTCGGAAGACGGCCTACTGGTTCGCTATTTTGCTTTTCATACGTCGGCTAGGTTTTACGACATATACCAATCATACGCTCAGTTCGCTGCGAATATTATAAATACGGATTCGACCTTTGGATTTCAGGTTATGCAGCTTTCACAGACAAACGCGTACAAAAGCGGGCAGTTTTGTCTCTTTCGGCCGTCCATAATAGACATGAATCTCTTATGGCTGGCTGTATAATATTTTAGTTTCATATAGATAGCTATAAGGCACTTTTGTCTCTTATAGTCAATTGTAAAATGTTTTAATCTCTTACAGACAACTGTCTGTAAGATATTTTAGTCTCTCACAGCTGTTTGTACGAAATTTTTGATTTTTCTCTTTTAGAGCTGGCCACAAGATATAAAAGTCTTTAACGACTAGCCGTACTAGGTAAAAATGTCTTAAAGACAGTATAACAGATTTTAGTTTGTAACACATTGCAATTAAATACAAAATTCTCTTAAAGCCAACCGGAAGAGACTTCAAAACCTTACCGATAACAGTAAGAGACATTTGTCTCTTATAGCTGGTTATAAAAGACAATAGTTTCTTGCAGCTAGCCGAAAGAGACAAAAATCTGTTACGGCTAAGTGAAAGAGATTTAAGTCTCTTTTAGCTTGCTGTTAGAGATTTGTGTTATAGTTTGATATTGGTGCCTCTTCCAGTTTCATGTTGGTGCCCCCTCCAGTTTTATATTGGTGCCGCCTCCAGTTTGATATTGGTACCGATAAAGTTCGAAATTGGAGCCCCCTCCAGTTTAATATTGATGCACCCCTCCAGTTTGATATTAGTGTTCCATCCAGTTTAATATTGGTGCCCTCTCTAGTTCGATATTGGTCCCCCTCCAGTTTAGTATTGTGCCCCCTCCAGTTTGGTATTGGTGCTCCTCCCCAGTTTGATAATTGTAAAAGAACAGCTTAGAGTGGGAGGCGGCAGTCCCCCGACTTAGACTTAGTACATGGCTCATATATGAACCTTAGCTTAGGTTAAGACTAAGGCTTAGTATATCGAGAACGGCATAGCATACATTATACTTCGGCCCCTAAAAGTTGACATGGGTTTAACGTATTATAGTATGTATATAACAGGGAGTAGCCGGAATTCCGGTTACGGTAAAAATCTCGTTCCGGTTGCGGTTTCGGTAAAAAGCAAAAACCGTGCCGGGAACCTGAATTCAGGTTTAAACTTTCCACATTTTTGCTTCATTTGTGATCCAAACATATGTAATATATGTACAACGATCTAGTTCCAATACAACCAAACAAAAGAAAAAATTAACTCAGCAAATTGCTCTGTGAAGCGTAAGTAGGACACATAATTTCAGTAGAAATGTTTTATCTCGACCCTGAAAAAGTTAGTTAACAAAAAAGTCACGTTGATGCCTGTAGCGACAATATTACCCCATCAGAAGACTGCGGTGTATTTTAGAATTAAACCGGCCCAACACGGTACACAATGGAGTATGGATTATTTAGAAGTACTTATCTGTAAGCTTGGCTAACATAAACTTCGACAAGCACAAGGCAGTGTGCATGTAATCTTTGTAAACCGGTCTATATTGGCGTAAAGTAACATATCCGAAACGCAGCCAGAAATTGTCCTCTTGTAAATGAATTGTATTTATTGAAGCTGTACGGTAGCACCACAGTTTGTGTCATTTGCTAATAAAGGCTAAGAAGTCTGTTAACAAAAAGCCAGGTTGATGCATGTAGCGACTATATTACCCCGTCAGAAGTCTGCGGTGTATTTTACAATTAAATCGGCCCAACTCGGTACATAAATCAGTCTATGTTGGAGTAAAGTAACATATCCGATCCGAAACACAGCCAGAAACTGTGCTATTGGCAATGAACTGTAATATATTGAAACTGTGCGAGCAGCACCACAGTTTGTCTCATTTATAGCATTCTGACAAGAAAGCCATCATCATAAAGCTGACGGGCACTGGTTGCCCAATGCTAGCCTAAATGGGCTAGGTTTGGGCTCCTAAAAATGGGAATTCATAAACATCGATAGAAATAGTTTTAATTTAAACATGGTAGGGCGAACCACGTTACATTATCCCCTCCGCTACATAAAAATTTGTCCTCAAATTTTCCAAAACTCACCAAAAATATTTAATAGTACCCATTGTGCAACACACTAGTGACCGTCTGTAAATAGCAAAATAGATGTTCAGTTACCCAAATATTTCAGCCAATCAACAAATCACTCATCCATCCGACCAATCAATGTGCCAATCTATAGATTAAATGAACCGGTTTTATACTTCTGAATTAGATAGTGTTGCAACACATGTGTAAACGTATATGAATTTCTTTCCATTCACTCGATTTTGTCAATGGTCCTGGAGCTGAATTTCGTTCAAGTTCATTGTTTAAACAGCAAGCTTCATGCATCCGCACATACATAATATTGTTACTGCAAGCATAATATCTCCATTATCATCTATCGTTGTTGGCTTGTTGAAGACATAACAATTCTCCGTAAATAGATCTCCCATATTGCCCCTTGGTGTATCCATATTCACCCCGTCACCACCATAATATGCTCGTACAAATATTGATATTGTTTTGTTTTCCCGACAAATTGCACTGTTCACGACACATGCGCCAGTCAAATTGACACAGAACCATTCATACATTTACATGCATGATACGACTTTTAAGGATCGGCTGTTGTGACGAGAGCTAGATTTGTGGTAAGTTTTCATTTGACATCCGTTTTGGAATTGAAACAACAGGATTGTATAGAAACTATAACACGCATAAAGCTCATTTACACAATTTCATTAACATGGAGGAAAATGGTAGACACATGCACACACTACACATTATGTACAACACATGTACTACATATAAACAAAAGCACACATAATCTAAATGTACATCATACACATGGTAAAACAAAAATAAATGACGCAAACCTCAAACTTCAAATTCCTACGGACATTTGCTTAACACATTTGATATGAAATAAGCCTATAATATAAAACTCGGATGGGAAAATGAAAATTAAATCGCTAGGGTTAGCTAGGCCGTTTGCTTTGTGGCATTATCCTTTTCTGCGCGAAAAATTTGTAAAATATCTCCGGTTGATTTATATTAACGTACACGAACAAACATGAGTATGAGCATTATATCACTACCAAATTATTTTTGTAACTACCTCAACACAGCAATTGTTCACAATAATAGATATGTTTATATTTATTATTTGTTTTTCAATTGTGTGCTAGTATTTTTTGATTATTTACAAATTTCCTATAAATACAGATAAATTAAATAACGTCTTAAAATTTTAGGCGAATGTTGGTGTCTGAAACTTTTACCTTGAGCCTCATATCAGAGCTGTTAGTAGCCTGGAAACAATATGTGGAACTAATTTCATAAAAGCAGAAAATATATTCACAATGCATTAGAAGACTGATGAAGAAAAAGATAAGTACTGTATTACAGTTGCTTGTGTAATCCGACACCAAATATTAGTAGCCTCAACGAGTGTTTTTCCAAAGCAATTTGTATTTTTGCACACGGTTTTATAGGGTGCAATGGTTAAATTAGCTGTGATCACATAATGCTATTCTCAGTCAATTTCTTTGATACCATTCGATTCCATTTTGTTTTTGATCAATAAACACTAATCCTTGGGATGTATGAAAAGTGGAAAGTATCGTAAAGTTTGGTATTTGACATGAATTGCAAAAAAAGCTGGATACTGTATTCGCTTTAGTTAGAGAAACTTCACAAATCTAACCTTACGCTCAGTTTCCGGTGACAGAATGTGGAAGCTATTTGTTTGTTTTGACGAAGCATAAGAAAATTCCTGGCTGTGGGAAAGCTAAATTGTATATGGTCAAGACTGATGCGATCATCAACGCTCTATCGCCGTCTTATGGACTCGGTGATCATCAGTTTGATTCTATATTTGACAACTGAACGATTAAAAGTCTGCCGAGAACGGTGTTTTAGAAAAATTTTCTAGCTGAACGAATGGTCCACTGTTATGGCGATAATGTTTGATAAATGCTTAAACCAGTCGTAATTGTAATTTCTGACTCGTGTCTTCACTCCAAACATACTTCGGATGTATCTCAAAGTTGTAGTCGCTAGTTTATGGTTAAAAGCCCAAGAAAATGTGGACGTTAGTCGCTACTTTTTACTTATTTGATAGATTTCCCTTACATATAATATCGTATTACCAGTTTCTAAACGAAAGCAATTTTTGCCATTTATACATTTTATCAAAAAGCAAACTTTTTCTGCATGAATATAATCATTGCTTCAATACTAGTATTGAGCATCGGGTACTAAATCGCTAGCCTGGGACAGACCTGACTAAGCTACCCAGGTACCCGATTACCTTTATAGTTCTTTTAACTGCAGTATATAATTCAAATTTACGCATCTCCCACGTACAAATTAGGTACCCAATCTGTAAATAATGAAGGCTTATTGTGTAGAAGTGTCACACCTATGACTAAATTTCAGGATCAAAATAATGACAACGGAGCATTTCATCTCTAATTCAGGCAGTTAAAGGTTGGAATTCAAGCTATTTCGAGTTCTTAGCGCGTTCAAGATATAGTTTACAGTCGGCAATCGGGTCTGCTCGTTAATTTTCAATTGTCAGTCATCCTTGTACGGTTTTGACTCGAGCGGTTTACAATCCCAATAAGGCATCAGCTTAATTCATAGCATCTGATACTTGAAGATCTCAATAAAGAGACAATTCAAAGCTAATTATTTGCAGTTATATTTAAGATAATAAAATCAAATCGATAGGAATACGATGACCGGTTGCCACTGTTACAGACGATGAAAATGTTTGGTCTTAACCTGAAACCAAAAATGTCTCAACACTTAATTTACAGCCAAGTCTGACATCAAGCTGAGCTCAACTGTAGGCGCCTACACAGAAGAGAGACCGGTACAGTAGAAACTTAAGTCAAGCAGAACCTACTGTTCGAAATCACTATATGTACACACGAATTTTTGCAAAAAAATAATAGCTTACGGTTAACTGTTCTGTAAGGTGATGGGGAACTAATCAATCTATACAGCCTAAATGTGCGTCTGCTACAAAATTTTAACCAAATCTGCCAACCTATTGCAAGTTGTGCTAATAGTATTTCCTTTATACGAATTTAACAGAGAATATGTTGTTTTCTCTCTTATTTTTGGGTTACCAGCTAAAGATTAGGCTTGCAGGTGCAATATCTGAGTTCATATATTGCAAAAATTATTATCCCATCGCATTGGTAATTATTCAAAATGACATCGAAATTCGACTTGAGTTTGATATAAAAAGTGCAAGTTGTTAAATACTCTCCTCACCGACCGGAATCATTTAAATATAAACATTTTTACCATCGTATGGCGATATTTAAACGTGATGTAGAAACATAAGGATATCATCATATCTTCCTATGTGATGTTGCGCTGTAGCCGCTGTGATACAATGCAGCGAAGCAAAGTAACCAAGAAACATTTTAAACTTTACAGAAGAGTTTTATTCCGAAATGGCAAATAAATTTCAAAATTACACAGTTTCGTATTTGTGTGGACGTTTTCCGATAGCGGAATTGGCCTTGTGCAACAGATATGAAAAAAGTCCAGAGGTTGAGATGGATTGTTGCTTACATAACCAGGAAAAATGTATTTTTATTGAAATTGCCTTTGCTAAAAAATTGATTTAAATTCAGAATATCGCGTTTTATGTGCCTGTGAAGCCAACGAATTAAGGCGTATATATACATAAACATCGTAGTTGTCCACGGTGTGTCGGCTCGAGGGCAAAAGTGGGTGTTTCCAGAGGAGATGGAAGGATGTTCTCGCTTTCCATATTTCCCCGTCAGTTTCCAAAACATTTTCACCAGTCCACAATGAGTTTACCGTTTCACAATTTTCCCGTATTTCACGTTTCCTGAGCTTCCGGTTTTTTATATTTTCTTGCTCACCAAGTTTCCGCCTATTCAACATTTGGCCATTGTAGTCCCCCGCTCTAAGCTGTTTTTTTCTAACATCCGGCTCGTAAAGGTAACATGGGCCCAACATTTTATAGTTTCCATGTTTTACAGTTTCCCAAACTTCCCCTTTCGCATATTTCCAGAGTTTCCTCACATTTCCCAGTTACCTAAGTTTACAGCGTTTCTCATCTTTTTCCAGTTTGCTAAATTTCCTGTTTAACATATTTTTCAGTATTTCGTTTCTCGACATTTTCCTCTCTTCCAAGCTTCCCGTTCATTGAAAAGACACAATTTCATATGAATATATTTCCAAGCACTGTTGGGTCTTTAGGGCACTAAATTTAAAAAAATAGACAATTTTTTACCAAATCTACAGCTTTATAGAAAATTAGCTTAATCCATTATGCTACTTTGACACAATAATATATTAACCTAGTTGTGCGTTTCACTACTTTTGGCTATGTGCAAGGTGAAAGTTGCGACGCCGACGGTCCAAACAAATTTCTGCTCGTTTCTACGGTATAACGTTGATACGCATCAAGATTCTGCTTCCCATTTTGCTTTTTGATTTTCTTTTTGACTCTCTTTTTTCAATTTTTGAGGTCCGTTAGTTTTTACGGTAATTGGAAATTGGCCGACGTAGGCGCTTGATAGTATTTATTTAAGACACACATTTCCACACAGTATAATCGGGAAAACTCTGAAAGTGACTTGGGCCTATCCACATAACTCAGAAGCGAGAGAAACGTAATGTCGACACTGTCGGTATGACGCAAAGAAAAAGATGCGCTCAGATGTTCAAATATTGAGCTCAAATTTTGACCAAAATTGAATCAAAATTTGGTCAACTTTTAAACAAAATTTGACTAAAATTGCGATGTAATTTGTAGTTGATAAATGTTCAAATCGAAACGCATTAACATATATTTAAAGCACACTTTTGCAATATTTAGATTAAACTTTGTTTCAAAATGTGGTTCTGCTAACGGTTTGTTCTTCGAAACGTTGAATAGCTTCATTCGTTCAAATTCGCCAAAAATGCAAATAAGACAAGGCTAGGAGAATTCGCAGAGTTACGAATACCAATTAGGACTGATATTCCACTATTTCAAATTTTTTCTGTAAAAGTTAGGTTATGTTACGCTTTTTCATTGGCGTTCTCTAGAACAAGATGGCTCGCTGGGACCGTTGGGTTCACTGTCACTGATAACTATCCAGCAGGCAGTACAAAGCATGAGTAACATAAGATGCATGGCACCGAATACCTATGAGCATTTAATAGACAACAAAAACTCAATTTGGTTTGACTTTGGCCTCTACGCTTGCAGAAGCAAACATACAGATAAAGGGCTTTACCATGATTAAATGCAATCAAT
>JASANE010001996.1:0-13234 GCA_030248225.1 Trileptium ribeirensis
AGTTTTAGGTTGGTGCGGGCCCCTGTCGGGTCGTCGGGTTTCGGGTTTCCAGTCAAATCTTATGACATTTTTAGGTTGCATTCAGTAGATATTGTTCTTACGATACTGGAGGCGTTCTTACAATCCTTGAGGGAATTTCAAAATGTTTCAAATCTACTTTTTGGTGGTGTAGTCCCCTTCTGGGTCGTCGGGCTTATGTTTCCGACGTGATACTGGAAAATTTTATCAGCTAAATCAATGGCTAGGATCTATACAAAATCTAAGTAAAATTTTAGCTAAGTTTTGAAAAGTAAATTCTTTTGCTTTATGAATATTTTCTGCTTCAAGATTGCGGTCGCGCTCTCGGGTATTAAATTAACAAATCTGGTTGCGGATTAACGGAATTCTAGGTTCGATTTTTAGAGGCGTAGGTTGCTTCTAATTTCCTAACAAACTCACAGCAAAATCGCCCAGGGGTATCAGCGTGCCAGGTAAATTTTTGTGCTATGTGTCACTCTTAATAATTATATCGCAAACACAGATTTGCAACTAAATCTGCTCGATGAAACGCTTCCTTACAAAACAGTTTTATAAACGCAAGACCAAAGGATGATACGGAGCTTCGCTCCAGACGTTTAAACGAAAGAAAACTTTATTTAATCTCGATCGGCTCAAATATTACGTTTCCAATCCTAACTCTACTCCAGGAAATCATGTAACATAAATCTATACGCGAGTGACGCGTTGATGCGTGCCTAAACTCGTTGACCAATGGAGGTTCAGTGCGACGTCAACTTCATAACGATGTCCGATGATCGGCTAAACACGGCATGGTCTGTGGTACAAGCTAGGACGGGCCGGGCTATCATGTAAACAAAAGTATGTACACGGAGTACATGAAGGCTTGCTAAGAGCTAATCGATAAAAACTTCTCAATCCTATCTTAACTAATCTCAAGGCTAACCCTATCTAACATCAGCAATATTCGGTGGTTACACTAAGCCTCCCTGTTCACACATATCTGGGTTCTTTGATTCGACGTTCATCGCCCATCCATCCCCATTCGCAAAACCACAAGTGAAAAACCAAGAGAAACAATGAGTTATTAAGTAAAACCACCAAAGTTGAGCTCCAGCACTTCTAGAGCCGATCTACAAACCGACCGTACTCTGCGCTGCTCAAGTCACACTCCCCGATGCTGAGAAACCAGCGCATCTCTGCTTAAATAGGGTCATTTTCAAAATTTCAAATTTGATCCTATGAATCTAAAGAAATGCTCGGTCACCACTTTTGGGATGATCTGACCCCAATATTTAAGCTGAAGAGCAAACGCTCTTAGCTCCAAATTCGACCAAATTTTAATGTCCAATATGTTTACGAACTTTGCTCTCATGTAGAATAGCTACTACAGCGGAAGCTAAAAATATTATTACTGGGTTATGCAATACTTCCTCGATAATCTGCGATTTGATTTTTGTGATTATTTCCAAAGTTGTAGTAAATATTAGGTGGCGCTATTCACTCGCAAGTGGTTCCCTTCATTTCGCTAATTAGTGGGTGAACCGCCCCATTTTGACCGAAAAATTCTTAGGCTGGCAGTCAGCATCGGCTTACCAATATTGGCTGTAGCCTGTGTGTTTGATTTTAAATCTATATTTAGGCTTTGCATAATTTAAACGTTTAATTACTAAGTGAGTTCATTAGGAGCTATATATAAAATTCATTTCGAATAACGACTATGCCTCAGCAAAAAAAGCGTAAACATCCACCGCCGGATGAAAGACAAAATTCGAAGAATCGACGAATGCGTCGAATTTCTGCGCGAAAACCCAGAATAAAGCAAAACGGAAAGCATGTGAGCATCTTCAAGTCGATCGCCGTGTTGCGTCTCGTCGCTTGAAAGGAGATGTGCAACCAAGAGGTGGCCATCCTAGCTTACCAGAAACAGTCTATAGCTGGGATATCGCTAAAATCGTCAAGCGAGCTGGAGATTTTGGATTTCCGTACGATGCAGACAGCTTCAAAGACTTGGTTAAATCGTACGTGATGTATCTACTACAACTGAAGAAGAGCAAACAAATACAGAAGAAAGAAACCTCATTCCGCAAACATTGTCGTTTTATCGGTAAATAAACTGGATATGGCACTTTTGGATCAAAACAACATTAGCCTCAATGTTCCCACTAGCGCTCGAGAAATCACGCCAGACGGCTGCCAGCAATCCCTTTGATCATCTACTCTTTTTCGAAATTATGAAGCCTAATTATATGACACCTTATCTTAAACATCGCCACAAAATATCTGGAATTTGGATGAAACTGCTATATTTCTAGACCCCAGCAGCGGTAAAGTGATCGGCGAAAAGAACAAACAATGCGGACAACTTGCTAGCGGCTGAGGTAGTGACTGCTACTCGGTTATGGCTTGTGGTTTTGCGAATGGGGATGGATGGGCGATGAACGTCGAATCAAAGAACCCAGATATGTGTGAACAGGGAGGCTTAGTGTAACCACCGAATATTGCTGATGTTAGATAGGGTTAGCCTTGAGATTAGTTAAGATAGGATTGAGAAGTTTTTATCGATTAGCTCTAAGCAAGCCTTCATGGACTCCGTGTACATACTTTTGTTTACATGATAGCCCGGCCCGTCCTAGCTTGTACCACAGACCATGCCGTGTTTAGCCGATCATAGGACATCGTTATGAAGTCGACGTCGCACTGAACCTCCATTGGTCAACGAGTTTAGGCACGCATCAACGCGTCACTCGCGTATAGATTTATGTTACATGATTTCCTGAGTCGAGTTAGGATTGGAAACGTAATATTTGAGCCGATCGAGGTTAAATAAAGTTTTCTTTCGTTGAACATCTGGAACGAAGCTCCGTATCATCCTTGGTCTTGCTTTCTGATTTCTGTTTTGTAAGGAAGCGTTTCATGAGCAGATTTAGTTGCAAATCTGTGTTTGCAATAATTATTAAGAGTGACACATAGCACAAAAATTTACCTGGCATGCTGATGCCCCTTGGCAATTTTGCTGAGATTTTGTTAGGAAATTAGAAGCAACCTACGCCTCTAAAAATCGAACCTAGAATTCAGTTAATCCGCAACCAGATTTGTTAATTTAATACCCCGAGAGCGCGACCGCAATCTTGGAGCGAAAATTGTCATAAACAAAAGAATTACTTTAGAAACTTAGCTGAAATTTTACCCAGATTTTGTATAGATCCTAGCCATTGATTTAGCTGATAAAACTTTCCAGTATCACGTCGGAAACATAAGCCCGACGACCCAGAAGGGGACTACACCACCAAAAAGTAGATTTGAAACATTTTGAGATTCCCTCAAGGATTGTAAGAACGCCTCCAGTATCGTAAGAACGCCCTCTACTGAATGCAACCTAAAAATGTCATAAGATTGAGTGGAAATTACAAACCCGACGACCCGACAGGGGCCCGCACCAACCTAAAACTTGAACTGTTAATAACTTAAAATTCAACTCCAGGAATTTTTATCGTACATATAGAGGGCCGTAGGCCTTCCATTTGAGCCAATGAGCCCGGCAAAGCCAGGCTCGTTTTCACAGTTACAGGGAATCCAAGCCCGAGCAGCGCAAACGCCGCTCAGGATCTGGCTTAAATCTCTTAAATTATATTTCTTTTGTAAGTAGGTTTTGGTTTCACGTTTGCACGTATTTCCGTTAGTAAAAGAGAAATATCAAAATTCCTAGTGTTGTTATTTCTCGTTGCAACTGGCAACATTTTTGTATATAGAATTTATCGATATCGCTAGAAGCGATATCGGGTCCAGGCCCGACGGACTGAATTTTGTGATCGTTGACCCGTTCTTAATAAATCGATAGGTTACGTCAAACCCAGCCCCCGTGCAAAGCTTCGCGGAGAAAGGCTGATAACTTATCAAGAAATCCCAAATTAAAGGTTTACCACCGCCCTTTGAGGAATTATTGAGGAACCTTAGATAGATTAAGTATCCCGACCGAGGATCCGAGAACGGAGAACCTCAACGCGGATAAACTTAATAGTTAACCGTGTTACGGTTGTACGGACAACCGGATCTACCGTTTTAAATACCTGTTCCATTAGGTAGTAATCAATAGGAATGCTATCTAAATTTTAGCCATCAAATAGAGCTCTTTTCGAGAACCATTTCGAGGTCGAAATAGTAAACGTCTGTATAGTTCTAGGATATTGTCGGTGACCTAAAAAGCATCGCTACTTATAGGTTTATGCCTAGACAAATTTTTATTGAGCTGAGCAAAACTTTTACCGCTGCCCCTATGTGTCAAAGTGGACACCAAAACGAGGCGCAACTGTAACGTACTAGAACACCATTACATAGATCAAGCTGATACCCAGGACCTGCTTCTTGCACCATAGGTTAGGGACCCGCCTGAGCTCGTCTCTTGTCCCATACTCAGTGATTTGCCGAGCTAGCATAAGGATTTCTTTTCAGATATCGATCAAGAAGTACGAATAAATAAGACATTAATTGCCCGAATTACACACTATAATCCGATCGAGTTTGAGGAAATTGGGAATCGCCCCAAAGCAGCTCATTGCTTCGGCAGTGGCCAAATGGCACGCTCAAGCGTAGCGTTTTCGTTTTCAGTAAATGATCTAGCAGATAGATAGTTCTCACTATCAGGCAATTTAATCTAGCACGAACCGATAAGCTTACCATGCGTTTGTTGACCCGCATACCCTCGTGCCTAAGCTTTCCACCTAAGAACCGTGCTTACCATTTTTGGTTCAAAGTGAACGATCTAAATAGTACATAACACGCTTGCAAACCCGTAAACCTGCTTCCCGCTTTGAAGCATTACTTTTTGATTGAACTATCGCTGAACCTCGAGTTGCTCGTACCCGCTTAGATTAGCGGTGAAAATTGAAGACTGAGGCAACGCCTTCAACCCTTTGTAGGAATAGGAAGACCCCATTTCGAGTTCTTCAGTAAACTGAACAAGTTTACGAAGAATTTGCACCAAACATCACCCGAGCCGTCTCGTGAGAGAACGTTAAACACCCTAATTAGTACTTCAAAGCTTGGATTTTAGCGATTCTTTTCTTTACCGCTTTCGGTACAATCGCAATTTTTGGTAAGAATGTAGAGCAATGTTCTGCTGCGCCGAGCCCGAGTCAAATACCGATTTACGCTTAAACCGGACACTTTAGTGCTTTTCCCTGGATCCAGCTCGATCCAGCGTCTTCCCAAAATGCACCAATTCGTACGCCAAAGTAAAATATCAAAATGCCTAGTGTTGGTAAAGTACAATTAATGTACACAGTACATGTTAAATTTTGGTATAAATTTTGTATTAGGAAAATCAGAAAAACTAGAAAATTCGGTCCCAATCTCTTTCCACCGGGGCCTCCGAGCCACTTAGGAGAAATCTTACCCCGTCTATTACGAACCTATTCAGGCTCATGTTCATGGACAAAAAACAGTCCACTTTTGTGCTTGTTCAGGTTGCTTTTGGAGAAGTGAGATCACAAATGAGCAGAGAACTAAACTCAAGCCTTATATTTTAAGCGCGGTATTTGAACGATATTTTTATAGAAACCGGGAATACAAATTCGCTTGATAGACCCTGTATTTAGCCAACTTACTGTAATCGTGGTTGTAATTCATATGCATGTATGTGTGTAGGAACGAGTGTCACGTCGTCGCACTTGAATTTAGGAGTCGTGCCCAATGTGTCATAAAAAACTCACAGACTTGTACCTGTATGAATCTCTACCGATTGTTTAACCGTACCCTTGTTACGTAATCATAACGTACCGTATTATAACCCATTCGCTGTTATATCATGTCTATCAAGGTTCACTTATCACGTAACATAGTCGTTGATTAGGCTGAGCAAAATCAGAAAATCCCAACGTCCCTATCATGTACGCTTTGAATCTATGTAGCCGAATTTTCCCGTTGTTTTGCCCCCTTTAGCTTTACCTGGATCTATTATTAACCGGAGTACCCTAGTAGTAGTAGTTATTCGAATGGCACCTCCCGATAACTCACTGACTATTACTTTATGCTTTATAGCGATTTCTTGTCCCGTTTTCAAGTAAGGTAAGCGCAGCTGTCATTTAGATAAACATAGTAGTTTGCGTGGCGACTTGATCCACCAGCTGTGAATGTCCCATAAGAAAAGCGATGACTCCGTTATATCCAAAATTACCCATACCCTAATGTTCAGCTAAGCGTGCCGTTTTGTTGTTGTACCACTTCTATTATCCCGTACGATACACTCATGCCTATATTGGATTTTGACTTATCAACAAATTCTAAATAAAAACCCAAGTTTTCATGACAATAATTGTAGCGATAAGTGTTTGAAGGGGTTTGAAGTCCGTCACCCCTATCGACGATCCACATTCAGGTGTGACACACGCCTCGAAGAAGCAAACCTTAGCGTGACTTGCCGATTTCGATAGTTGCGTTATCAGTGAATGAGTACGACTCGACTTAGAAAAATTACAAGGAAAGAAACTTCATTCAAAGTACAAATTTTCCCTCACCGTCCAAAATAAGAAATCACGCAAATCCGACGTTAGACGTCTAGTGATTTGTCGGACCCTAGTGGGGGCCACTGGCTAAATAAACTGACCTTTCAAGAAAATAGGAAAAGCAATTAATAGAAAGTTTTTTTAACACACTTCCAGGTAGAGCGATGATAGGGAATAGTGGTATGGTCTGAGCCTTTGGCCTGAGAGCAGGTAACGGAGCCAACCTCCTTAGGGACCTAAAAGGTAGTACCGCTTAGGCTAGGCGCGCAACCCGTCCGGCAGGATGAGAACGCATCCTGCGAAGAGCTCCTGCGGCTTGCTAAGCTCCCTAGTCTCCTGGGACCGACCCAAATCCGAAATTTGTACCAATTAGGTCCGCCCTCGAGGTTACGATAGCCGGGGTCCTATGGGCATTACGTTGTGGAAGTGCGTAATGCAGCAGCGTCACGTCGAGCTGATACAATAGTATCAATAACATGTTTTAGTAAAGCAGCTGCAAATTATATATATGCGTTAAAACAGACGCTAAAAACCGTTAGCTCACCTTTTCAATTTCTGCGCACAACAGTACTATCATGGGACTAATTATCCTAAAACAATATATACGTAGAAAAAAAACTGTAGCGATTCATCTACAAGATGGCCAACAATAATTACTGATATCGTTTTGTTAAATCACTGTGCAAATGTCAAGCAAACATAAATTGAATAACATACAACATGTTACCACTGTGTTGGTGACTATTATAACAAAGCGTCTAAATCACGTCTATATTATGTGAAGTGTAATGTTGGATTGCCATAGCTATTACGTCCTATTACATATATATCTTTTTCTTGTGGCATTCAGCGACCTATAATATTTACTTTAAATAAACATATATATCCCATGACTGGCGTTGTACCATGACACTTTGTTGGAATTTTTTTGAGGTTGTAATAACAAGGGGACGCATGCAGCTGTAAATTTAACATAAAATTATATTTTATTTGTTGCATTTCTCATATATAATCAAGATAGCACATTAAACTATATACCAAGCTAACAACAAATATGATGCGGTCTTTTCAACATGCCACTATTTTTTATGCACTGTTGTCCTGAAACTTATTCTATTCCAGCTTTACAGTACGTGCCATAGTTTTCTTGTAAGGCTTAAATAACATTTTATTGGAATATTCTGATAGACTATTGGATTATTGTGAATTTTTTTTGTTTTTTAGATACAAGGTGCCCGTCGTGGGCGATAATTTGAAATTATTTATTAATATTGTAATGCTGCGCTGGCGGTATTATTGTTGCATGGTTGTCTTATAAAAATGATTTTTAGAATTCTTGCAAGGTTTTATAAAAATTCGAAGAACTTCGAATGTTGGTCTAGACACAGCTTGCCTGGATTTTGGGTGTATATAAGCTGAGATTGTTTCGATTAGCGACGCAGTTGTTGCCATCGACTGCAGAGGCAGTTGCCGCCTTAGTTCATAAAGTCAGTCGCTGGCGACGATTGCAAAGTCAGTCACGGTCGGAGATCTCAGAGTAAGTAGTCTCTTTTATTTCAAAGTTTATTTCTTAGCTTAACAGCCATACGGCACCTTGTTATTTAACACTGTTCTAGCTAGGCAGTAGTCATATATAGTTATTTCAAGTTAAGAGTTAGCGCTGATTCCGAGTTTAACAAAGTTTGGGGTAATTTGGGGGCAGACGGGCTGCTCCGAAAATTTTCTATTGAGAACACAGGAGTGCTACACATACTAGTGGGTCTCTGACAGCACACGGGGAGCTTCATATCTTAGTGGGTTCTTGAGAGCAGACACGCTGATTCAAAACTTTTGGGTTGACAGCACAGGGGTGCTCTACATTTCCTTGGTTTTCTTGAGAGGGCTGCTCCAAAAATTTCTCTTGCGAACACAGGGGTGCTCCGATAAAATTCATTGACTAAGTTGAGCTAAGCTGAAGGCAAAGCTTAGGCCGGAACGAAAGATCCACATTGTAGTTCATAAAGTTTGCTCGAGCATTAATATTAATTTATTATTTGGATCCTTAGATCCACCTTGTCAATTCAAATAACATTATATTATTACCGTACTATCATTTATCTTAATAATATTAGGTTAGATGCTCAGTTAATTGTGTAGTAAGTGAAGTCCTAGGTTTTGAATGCTAAAATTACACTAGGTCATCGTTGGAAAGTTGAAAAATTTTTATACCCATGAGGTACCCATGCCCAGTTACCCAGGCATTTTATACCAATGAACTATTTCCTGGATAACTGGATTAGGTTAAACATTTTGAAGTTAACCACTTGTGGTTGGAGACTACAGGATGCGAAGAGAAGTAATGAGGGATAGGGCAGGCCCTGCCCTGTAGATAAAGGGATGAGCACTATATCCAGCTAAGCAAGGGTCTGGTCAACAGGACCTAAACATTTAGATTATTTGAGATTGAGCTAAAACTATTGACTCTAACAGGGGAGCCATATGTACGTGGGCCTGACTAACAAGCAACCATTATATATATATAAAGGGAATAACCGGAACCGAAATTTACCGGAACCGGAACCAGCAACCGGAACCGTCCATTTAAACCGGATCCGGAACAGGAACCTGGTCTCCGAAATTTATATATAGTAAAACAGATGATGGAAGAAATGAAGGTATAGTGGATTTAACATGCATTAAAAATAACTTTTACATTAAACTTAATGTATTGCGATGGTATTATTGCCTTTCTGAAACTCTAAAGAGACTGAGGAAGCTAATAATGTTTATTTATCGATCAAATATGTCGGTTTTTGGATATTCAGAGCAAAAAATGTCTTTCACTATACACCATTGCGTATACTGCGTCAAATCGAATGTGCTTACAAAGCTTAGAGCGTAGAATACACACTTTCGCTCTGTCTCCAGTCGCCTCCCTTTACTACACATACGTTTGTTGCATGTTCTTCTGTAGGAAAGTTAAACTTATTGGTTTATATGATTCTAAGAGAAAATAATAGATAGAAGGTAATTTTCTGATCAGTGGTCAGACACTGTTTAAGCTAGCGTTGGACAAACATTGCCCGTCAGTTAGGTCATAATGATGATAACTGCTCAAATTATGTGCCCTACTTACGTTTCACACGGCAAATTGGTTAATCTTTTATTTTGCTTTTTTGTATTGGAGCTTGATCATTGTATACTATATATTACATATGTTTGGATTACAGGATGAAGCAAAAAACTTGGAAAAATTCAAACAAAATTTTTTAACCGGAATTCCGGTTCCGGTATGGTTTTTGCCCTTTGCCGGAACCGCAACCGGAACACGATTTTCGCCGGAACCGGAATTCCGGTTGCTCCCTGATATATATATTCTACTGAAATACATGTAAGATACACGTTGAGCGATAATTGCAATAGCAATAGTAGCATCCCAATATTACCAGTATTTACAATAATACATAATAACCCAATTAATTTTCCAAGCAATTTTACCTGAAGTTCGCTGAAATAGAAATATAATAGTTTACCTCAGTAAAGAACCAAGTAGGGGAACCAGCTACGTTGGGTAAACCACGGAGGACCGAATAAGACGCGGAGTGATGTGGAGGATGGGCCTAGCCCTCCAAGCGCAAATTTCTCCAACACACGAGTACGTCTTGGCGTGGTATCATCACACTAATGCAAAGGCCGTTACCATTGCTTCATCGGCGATGGAGCAGCTTTAAAGCACCAATGCCCCGTCAGCGGCAGTAGAAAAATTAGCGGAAGGTAGTAAGACCAAATGCGTCCAGAGATCTCGTCCGGAAGCCAGGTGTCCAGAGCTCTCGTCCGGAACCCAGGTAACACCCGGACTTGTTCCTAACAACCTCTGAAAGGGTCATTACTAAGTCTGACTATTTAACTAAGTCCTTCCTACTTGGGTAGGCTAATGAGGATTTGAATACGATTTATTGTTCGAATCTTTAAACGATGAAGTAAAAAGCCAATTGTAAGCAAGGGAAATTAGGGAATAGCTTGAAAGTAACAAAATCTACTTGAGTCACCGAATATCAACCACTATGTTAGAATAGTTAAGAAGATATACCAATTATTGTGCTCGTTATTTACAAGTACATAGAGAACGAATCGCTCTACAGAATGAGACCAAACACACCTACATAGACCAAGTGGTTGCGGAGATATTACAATTTTCGTGTATTTTAGGTCCCAAGGGCTCATTGAAAAAATTCGGTGTTTTTGAACCAATCCTCCAGCAAAATATGACAATAGCAACATACTGTTTGCAACTATATAGAAAATGAAATGATCTACAGAATGAGGCCAAAGATATAGCTCGAGCGGTTGCGAAAATATTACTATTTTTCGTGTATTTTGGGCCCCAATAGCCCATTGACAAACCCTTTTCGACACAACCCTACAGCAAAACATTGACCCATATGCTGCATGCTAAGAGAACCGCGTAGCAAAACACTATAATTTAACAATACTCTTTTTGCTCTACAATATATGTCCAATTTGACTCTGACATCTACACCGCTTATCGACTTACTATAAGTAACGAGTTTCTGGGCCCCTTCGAGATCCGACCAGATCCGCTTTGGCTCAGTTATTTCGTGACTATGATGTTGGAATCGCCTAACGAAAGGGCACAAATAAAAATTTTCAAGCTTTCAAATAAGCTATCGCGCGAGTCCATCCGCCCAGCTGAAGTTGAATTATGTGCGTCACCAAAAACCCAAAAAGGGACACAGTCGAAAATTAGTATTCTGGCTACTGAGAATACTGAGTCGATCATAGTGGCGAATTTTCGTCCGAGGTAAGGTAGTCTGGGTACCCACAGGGCACCAATCTAACTACGAATTTCATATTATTCTCATACAAGGCAATTTTATCCGCTGAGTCCATTGGAGCGGTCAATTTTCGTCTGAGGTTCCGCTAAGGAGTTATGAGGGCCAGATAAATCTAAGATATGGCACCACTCCCAATATCAGCCTCAGGAGTCGAAAAATCAAAATATTAATCTCATATAAGGTAATTTGACCCGCGGTTTAAGGAAGGATCTATGAGAATAATGTTACCCTGCGACCGCACCACTCCTATATGAGCCAAAAGGCTTCATAAATCGAAAAAGGTAGTCCCATACAGGTAATTTGACTCGCTGAGTTCATTGGAATGGTGTTCTGGGCTCTGCGGTTCCGGTAACACTGACCCGGTTATGTATTAAATATGGCGCTGTTTGGGCTGGGGGAAAATCAGCAATAGGTCGCACGCCGCTGAAATTGACACCAATCAACTCAGCTCGGCGAGCCGGGTTCAAATATACCGCATACGACCATTTTCCGAAAAATTTTTTTTTCATTTTTCTCTGTTTTCACCCAATGGTCCCCCACCTGTGAAATGTCACCTGAAAATTTTGAAAAAAAATTTTTGCAAAATAGACATGATGCACCTAGATCGATCCTGCATTACAGCAGAAACTCAATGGTACCATTCATATCGATATATCTGGCCTCCCTCTGAAGTTATCCGCAAGAACAGTTAACCACTTCGGAAGTAACCCTTTGGGAACGCTCGATTGATCGATTGATGATTTATTTTCCATTTTTTATATTTTACAGCATAATATTAAGCTATGGCAGCACGTGGCTGACCTCAAAATACTAGATTTAACTTTTCGCCCCTTAATACTATACTTGCTGAACCTGATACTAACAATTTGCGCATGACGTATAACCAAATGGTGCGTAGAACAAGTACATATGAAGATACTATTTTGCTTGCCCAATGGGACTTATCGCTAACAACCAACAATGTGCATGTGGCGACGCGATGTATTTGGCTACGTGTAATGACCTCGCGCGCCTTGACAAGTACGAATGGCGCTGTAAAATTGCCGAGCTAAATTATCTATTCGAAGCGGCTCATTTTTTTGCCGGTCGCCGGATCACATTGGAAACGACACTCGTCATCATTTTCGACTACATCAACAACTTGCCGTCAAACTTCATTCGCTAGCAAACAGGGGTCGCCACAGATACCATTACGAACTGGTACAACTACTGTAAGGATGTCGCTGTGGCTTACGACCGTGATCATTGGCAAAACAGCATGTTGGGCGGCCCCTGTATCGACGCAGAAGTTGACGAGTCGAAGGTTTTTCGACAAAAATACAACCGCGGCATGCCACGTCGTCAGCATGGTTGGGTGGTGGGCATGACTGAACGACAAACGGGCAAGTGTCTAATATTCCACGTCCCCAATCGCACCATCAACACAATCATGCCTCTAATAATTCAACATATCCGACCGGGAACCCGCATCATCACCGACAGCTTCCAGACCTACATCCAAGGACTGCCGCCGCCAACCTAGCCCGCAGCAATATACCCACGCCACGGTCAACTACCATAACCGCCAATTCCTTAATCCCGACGCCCATACGCAAAACATTGATGGTCTCTGGGGAAATTTGAAAACCTTCATTCGGCGACGCCAAGGTGTTCCTCATAGCCTATTCCAGCGGACCCTTATTGAATTTCAATGGCGACCACAATTCGCTGAAAATATTGTCGGTGCACTCATTGCCCAAATCGAAAACATGTATCGCATCTAGAGGTTAGTTCCAATGTCTGTAATACGTTTTCTTATAGAGTTCTAGATTAAGACTAAGCCGCTGCGCTGGCTAACTGCCACGGTTTTTGGGTGCACAGTACTGGTGCTTCCTCGCCTGCGTTTGCGCGTGCAGTATT
>JASANE010001997.1:0-14232 GCA_030248225.1 Trileptium ribeirensis
GTTGCAGGCAAATAAATTTGAGGAAAACGTGTCAATAATGTGCTACTGGAAATAAAGCCTGGGAAGAAAACGCTAAACCGAAGTAATGTGTTTGCTATGTAAAGTATAGCGGGCCAATCTTTTGCACATAGGGTTTTAGCGACCGATGTGCAACGGCGAAACATAAGAAATTTACACATTACATTTCTGGTTCAGTATTAGGTGCTTCCTCGTTGTTATCGTCTTCTTCAGTTTTACCAGTGGTTATCTCAGCAGAGCTGTCAGATTCGGACGTCTTGACTTTTTGGCTTGCGGAGCGCTTAAGACAGGTGACAATTGCGGCAATGCGATTGTCGTTTTGGTGTGATGAATTGGAGTGGATGCAAACGGAGCAACGTTAAGCGACGGTCGAGAAATATCGAAAGTGTCACCCAAATTAGTAGTAATGGACGTTTGGTGCTCGGAACTGTACAACGTTATTGTAACGATACTGTCGTTATTGGTAATATTTCGGCGGTCGGTACCACCATCATCAGAGCCGATAGAGCTATCATGTAAAAGCTCACATGACCATTCGGTAAAATGTTAGCATTGAAATTACAAAAGAATAAATGAAATAAATGTAAAAAGAAGATTTCACGTATTAAACGATTAATTTGGGAGCAGTATCAAGGGTTTCATGAGCTAACATCGTTCAGTTTCGGATAGCGAGATTCTCCATGATGCACCGGAGCTTGTCCTGGTTCTGCTTGCTTTTATTGATTTGTGCAATGATGTAAAATCGGCTACAGATGGACGAGTGTTGCATGACATCGAGTACCTATAAATTGCCTGAGTTTTGTAACTGGCCAATGTTGTGGTTTCTGCCTGTTCAAGCTGAAACACCTGAATGCTCAGAGACCTTTCCGTTATGTGTCGACAATAACTGCCGATGTCGTCTGCTTCACAAGCAGAATAATTGTATTGGTAAACACCGAGGATCTGTGAGAATCCGGTACTCTGTCTTTGAAACCAAAACAATGTTTCAGTCTTTTTCCCGCCAGAGACACTGTGTGTATATTGCGAAGCGGGTATGCAGAGCTGAAAATTGTTGTCATTTGCCTTTTTAGTTGGTTTGAGAATCTACCGAGCAGGGAGTAACCGGAATTCCGGTTCCGGCGAAAATCGTGTTCCGGTTGCGGTTCCGGCAAAGGGCAAAAACCATACCGGAACCGGAATTCCGGTTTAAAAATTTTGTTTGAAATTTTCCACGTTTTTTGCTTCATCCTGTAATCCAAACATATGTAATATATATTATACAATAATCAAGCTACAATACAACCAAGCAAAAGAAAAGATTAACTAACCAATTTGCCGTGTGAAACGTAAGTAGGGCCCATAATTTGAGCAGGAATTTTTCATAATAACCTGCAGGAGTTTGTTAAATCAAAGCCAGGTCGATGCTTGTAGCAGCTATTTTACACATCCAGAAGTCTGTGGGATACGTTTGAATTAAACCGGTCCAACTCGGTAACAGAGTATGGCTTACGC
This sequence comes from Trileptium ribeirensis, assembly GCA_030248225.1. NCBI lineage: Eukaryota > Metazoa > Nematoda > Enoplea > Enoplida > Thoracostomopsidae > Trileptium > Trileptium ribeirensis. The sequence goes on from JASANE010001997.1 coordinate 1,510, forward strand.
AGAAGTACTTAGGGTATGCATGGCTAACATAAATTGCGTCAAGCACCCGCCATTGCGCTTGTAAACTTGGCAAATCCGTCTAAATTGAAGTAAACTAACATTATCTGCAACGCAGCTGGAAACTGCTTTCTTGGCAATGAACTGTATTTATTGAAACTGTGCGAGTAGCATCACAGTGTGTCTCATTTATAGCATTCTGATTAGAAAGTTATCATCATTATGATCTAACTGACGGGCACTGTTTGTCCAACGCTAGCCTAAACAGTGTCTCTGACCACTGATCAGAAAATTACCTTCTATATATTATTTTCTCTTTGAATCATATAAACCAATAATTTTAAGTTTCCTACAGAAGAACATGCAACAAACGTATGTGTAGTAAAAGGAGGCGACTGGAGACAGAAGTGTGTATTCGACGCTCCAAGCTTTGTAAGCACATTCGATTTGACGCAGTGTACGCAATGGTGTATAGTGGAAGACATTTTTTGCTCCGAATGTCCAAAAACCGACATATTTGATCGATAAATAAACATTATGAGCTTCCTCAGTCTCTTTAAAGTTTCAGAAAGGCAATAATACCATCGCAATACATTAAGTTTAATGTAAAAGTTATTTTTAATGCATTTTAAATCCACTATACCTTCATTTCTTCCGTCATCTGTTTTACTATATATAAATTTCGAAGACCAGGTTCCGGTTCCGGATCCGGTTTAAATGGACGGTTCCGGTTCCGGTAAATTTCGGTTCCGGTTATTCCCTGCTACCGAGATAAGGTAATTTCAGTTCAGAAATTGTAATTCCTGTTTAGCTGTTTGGCTAGATTATGTGCTACCTGTTGCTGCAACATTATTAGTACCAAAAGATGCACTTAATACTTAGCCACAGTCAGACTTACAAGCTTAGTCACAAAATTTCTACAATCCTGGAAAAAATGTAATTATATCAGCAAGATAGAATACCAATAGTTTGTCCCGGTAGAATCTTCATCTCCGATTCTGTATGGCAGTCTAAAAGTGCACAAAGCCAATACACCATTTAGACCAATCTTATCGCGTGTCAAATCAGCGGTTCAATCTTAGCACAGTTTCTCGTCCGTATCTTTTACCTATTACCCGTAACCAATATACGGTTTCCAGCTCGTTTGAATTCGTTCGCGAAATTGCTAACATCAAGATTGATAGGGTTTTCCTAGCCAGTTATGACGTAACTGCGCTTTTCACCAATGTACCGGTACTAGAAACACTACGTTCATCAAGTTGGCTTGCGACAGAAATGAAATAACTTCTCCGATTCCGACAAACAATCTAATCGAAGCGATTCGGTTGTGGGTACTCAACATACACTTCTTATTCAATGGCACAATTTATGAACAAATAGACGGAGTAGCGATGGGATCCCCACTCGGGCCCACGTTAGCCAATATCTTCATGTGCTGTTCAGAAGAACTGTGGTTGCAGAAATGTCCAACAAATTTCAAGCCTAAACTTTATCGAAGGTACGTAGATGATACCTTTACAATCTTCGAAAACGAGTCACAATCACAAGTTTCTACAATTTCTTAACGCACAACACGCATCGATAAAGTTTACAATCGAAACTGATCTTGAAAACAGCATATTTCTGGATGTTAAGGTCGCCACATCCAAAATGGATTTATTACATCTAGCTATAGAAAGCCAAGCTACACAGGGCTCACGCTCAAATGCGATTCGCGCGTTCTGTCAAAATATAAACTAGTCTCATACAGTGCCTTTTACATCGCGCCTTTATGAGAGGATCCGATTTTAAGGTCATACACCGAGACATCCAATTCCTACATAAAATATTGCACAGCAATGATTTTCCTCAAAAAACCATCAATAAGACCACCTCTAGCTTCATTAACAAACGGATAGTGCAAAATAGCTCATCTCAATAGGTAGCACACAAACTAACCAGACAGCTGAACAGGAATTACAATTTCTGATGCTGAAATTACCATATCTCGGTACATTCTCCAACCAACTAAAAAGGCAGATTACTACAATCTCAGCATACCCGCTTCTCAATATCGACATAGTGTTCCTGGCGGGAAGAAGACTGAAACATTGTTTTGGTTTCAAAGACAGAGTACCGGATTTTCTCAGATCCTCGGTTGTTTACCAATACAATTATTCTGCTTGTGAAGCAGACTACATCGGCAGTTATTGTCGACACCTAACAACGAGAGTCTCTGAGCATTCAGGTATTTCAGCCCGAATAGGCAGAAACCACAACATTGACCAGTTACAAAACTTAGCAATTTATAGGCACTTGCTGTCATTCAACACTTGTCCATGTAAAGCCGATTTTTCCATCGTTGCAAAAAACAATGAAAGCAAGCAGAGCGAGGACAAGCTCCTGCGCATCATGGACAATCTCACTATCCGAAATAAGCCCAAACTGAACCATGTTAGCTCCCTAAACCCCTTGATACTGTTCCCGAATTAATCGTTTCAATAGGCGCAGTCTTCTTACTTATATATGTATATCACACCATAGTTATTTTTAAGATGGACGTAGAAAGGCGAAGCAATCAAAAATAAAATGAAAACTGAGCATCTAGATATCAAACCTTAAGACAAAAATGCACTGTTTCACGTTGTAACGTAAATCAACTCGTCATCAAGGAACCTCTGGAAAAACTGTGTCATAGCATAACGCAGAACAGTATCGGTTTAGCCCAGAATTCACATTAATTATTTGCGATCATCATATTTTTTGCAAGATGTAGTGCTCCATGACACCACGTTGCTAATGTTGGCATAACAGTTCCTCGCTGATAGTAAGCAGTAGCATCTACAAATTGAGGGCACTGTCACAGCACCTTTTGCAAATATGTGTAGCTGGCATGACAGCATCCACAAATTGATGCAACAGGCGCGATAGTTGTCGAGGCTGGAGATACCTGGTAAGGTACTGGGCAAGGGAAATTCAACTCTTCACCAATGCACTATCAAAGTTTGTGGTACTACATAGTGCCGCGTTCATTGTAAAATTCGGGAAGCGACGCACACCGTTATTTGATGCAAATTTATACCTCTGCGGCTGCTCCGTCAGCTCAGACGGGTTTTCACTCTGCCTTTTACTCTTCAGGATGCTTCAAATACCAAAATATTATAGTTCTGTGTCTGCATTAAATATGAAAAATGTTATAAAGATTGATTTCATTTGTTTTGAAAATGACATTAGCACAGGTTTCATACATACATTTATAATATGCCTTGCCTGGATATTAAACAAATATATAGAATATCATCTCGTTTATGTTCATAGTGCTTTTTTAGCTTGTACGACATGCTAATAACTTAAAGACTTCACGGAGTATTCTGAAGGTAGACAAAGAAACAAGTGCTAGGGCTATTTGCGCAAAAATAGAGATTTACTACATGTACTCTGGCAAAATGTAAGGAAATTTTTGAAAGAAGTAAATTTTGCTGTAGTGATCGATACTTTTGTGATGGATGGTCGGACTTGGTTATTCCGCAGTAACTGTGTTCTTCCATGTGGTTGCCATACAGGTAAAAACTATCCAAATATATGTCGTGCCGTGTACGAACCGCAACGAACCGAGCCGGCGCGAGCCTTCTTGATGAAGTTCGCCTCGGTTCGTAGGTTGAAAATTCAGGCCCGGTTGGGCTCGAAAAGAATTGATGCCGGCTCTGCTATGCCTCGAGCCGAAACTGGAGCGCAAAGTCTTACTTCCACCAGGTACAGCACCAGCCAAAAATGACTATCGCTCGCTCGAAATATATTTGTTCTAAAAATAGAATTTACTATTACTTTAAATAGTTTCGAAATCTCGAGCGAGCCACTCGAAATGCGACGGTAATTTCTGGCGCGTACTGTAGCAGGATGGTCTATCTGACAACAGAAGCCGGTTTTAATTTTAGTCAGTAATAATGGCAAACCACATTTTACAGCTTTGTCGTTCTGTAACTATTATATGTGAATGATGACGAGTCGTCGATTGTGGTTTCTACAAGACATCCAATAGAAATTTAGGAAAACGTTTGAAAACATAAGTTTTAAACTTAAGGATCAAAACGATGTTTTTAAACTTGGATTCAGTAAGAACGTGGCGTCCGGTTTTGTCATGTTGAAGACCCAAAATATTTCAGGTTATACCTTCTGCCAGAGGCGTCGAGTCGAAAAATACTCTCGTCCACAGTTACCATTTGACGTTACGCAATTTTTGTCAGATTATTTGTTTTCAAGCTTGTTTTTGAACCAAAATTTAAAAATGCTTCCTCGAAGTTAAGTTTTCAAGAATTTGACTTTAAGCAATTTTCATGCTTGTTCCAGATAAATGATTGGCTAATTCTGTTATTTATCCTGTTAAACACATCATTGTTATGGAATTAACCCAACGGCACTAAGAAGGGTGCAAAAATTTGGGTTCCCAAAATTATCAAGTCTCGGCATTTTTCAAGTGCGGAGAGGGCTAGAGAAGATAGATAAAAGTTTTCGTAGTCATGGAATATAATTAAATCAAATGTATCCATCCAGTATGACAAGCCCTAGGGGCCCATTCTTGAAAAAAGATGCTTGAAATTTTACTTTTTCGTTAAAGTTATGATTTTTAGATTTCGAAAATTTTATTCGTTTTAATTATTAAAACAAGTAAACGGTCTTATGGCGCTAAAGTGTCCGCAGCGTTGGTCTTAATGTACTGCCTTGTTTATTATTGTATTTCTCGTAGTTTAAAGGGCTGCTCGAAGCTATTTTGGAACATGTGAATACCTCCTGAGCGCACTCTACTGACATTCTATTTCTCCTCGTCGCGCAAGTTACTGGTTTATAACAATTATGTAGTTGCTGCTAACTATATAGCAGGTTGCTTTGAATAAAATTACGAGTACATAGTGTTTTAGGTTAACCCGGAAACAGATATTTATAATCAGTAATGCGATTAGAAAAGTGTTTTTATTGCTCGTCGACAGTGTATCCCGGTCACGGGATAACGTTTGTACGAAACGATTGTAAAACGTTTAGATTTTGTCGACCCAAATGTAACCGGGCGTTTAAGAAAAAGCGTAATCCACGTCGAACCCGGTGGACAAAGGCATTCCGCAAATCGTCGGGCAAGGAGCTAACCCTCGATCCGGCGCTGGAATTCGAAAAGCTTCGCAATATTCCGACAAAATACAACCGCGATTTATGGACTGGAACCGTGGAAGCGATGAAAAAAATTGACTCGATTAAATTAAAACGTGAAGGGCTTCATATTAAAAATCGCCTACGTAAAGGCAAGCAAATTCGTCGCGCTGGTGAGCTGAAGAACGTTTCAAAGCATATTGGATTAATTAAGTCGCCTGTCGCTGATGCTCTTCAAAAACAAATAGCAAAGGCTGCATCAACCTCGAGGGAAGCTTACAAGGACAAGCAGCAAGAAGAATCTGAAGAATCGGGGTTGGAAAGTGCTGAAGAAGCAGAAGAACTTATGGAAGCGAACTGAATTGCTGTGAAGCAAAAATTATTTGCACAAAGTAAACGATGACATGGGAATTTTCGTGGCAAAGAGACTGTGGAATTGGAAGATGTTAGAAATTTCTACATCGGGTCACACGTTGTTAATGTAATTTTGTACATTGAAATTTGTCGAGCAAGAATTCCTAAGGACACTAAATTCTACAAGATGCTTTTTGCTTAAGTTTCAAAGGCCAGGAAATTTAGGTACTGAGATTTAGTAGATGAATTTATTGGTACCGTTGCTTCTACTACTAGTATACTAACAAACACTTGGAGTTGAAAGAAGTTGGAAATTTCTCCAGCGCGTCACACGTTGTTAATGTAATTTTGTACATTGAAATTTGTCGAGGAGGAATTCCTAAGGACACTAAATTCTACAAGATGCTTTTTGCTTAAGTTTCAAAGGCGAGTTAATTTAGGTACTGAGATTTAGTAGATGCATTTATTGGTACTGTTGCTTCTACTACTAGTATAGTAACAAACACTTTATCAGTAGGTAAAATGCTGTTGATTAATTTAGCATGTACTTCAATATCAAACTTTCACATATCAAAATGTTGTTTTAAATTATAGACAAGGATAGCTGCATTCCAGGAATAGTTAACTCATTGAGCCAGGTACTACTTAAAATAAAATATATACGTACAGTATAAAACGTGCAAAATTGGAAATAAAAATAGGAATTTTAAGCTTTAGCAAAATTAATGGTTTGTAGCAAAATTAAATAATTTATGGTTTTGAAATTACATTATATAGCAATAATGCTTAAGTGAGGGGCAAATTAGCGGTTGTTGCTAATGTTTTTTTGCATGATCATGTGTTTCGTGACATTACATTTAAAATTTAACAAACCGGAATTGTAATTTCGTTCGTAGGTGCGCGATATTTGCTTAGGAGGTTGTAAATGGTTCCGGGTAGTAGGTCGGCAGCGGCAATAAATTATTAAAATTGCTAAGAACGCATAGTTATCAATTATGCAAAAATTTTGAACAATTTCCTGTATTTTGACGAATTTACCATATTTTTTCTAATGCGTGATTAAACCTAACGTTACCCTACTAACCGTCCTAGGTTGTGTTACACGATGTGGAATTCACATCCATAGATGTGGAAAAAATATTATAAAATAATTCGATTCAATTCAATGCAAGCCCGGAATTAACGACTTTAAATCAGTATGTCACAGTTCATTGTTGATTCCTAGCTTCGAATTGGTATCCGTGTGTGTTTGCGAACAAATGTTATGCAATTGGGGTGTCATCAAGGAAACGGCGCTGTAGCTTATGAATTTTGTTCGGGAGCACAACCCTTTTAATTAAAAATTAAAGTCCAATAAAATTTTGTTCGCAAACAGAAAATAGGATTTTAGGTTGTCTAGACACTATTCCTTAATGCAGCTTTTGCGAAATAACGAAACATTATGTCTAGGGGCGTCATATTTCCTCAAATTATTGCCAGTTTATTTCAATTTTTGCCATTTTGCCAAATTTCGCAATTTTTGCTGGCGGGAGGGGAATGGTTCGGAACCTTACGTGTAAGCCTCCCATTTGTTGTCTAAGTGACCCTATGTAGATGAAACCGTATTGACTGTTTCAATTTCCGGCTATGTTAATATGAGTTTAGTAGTACTGAACGCAATATTGGCAATTTATATACGCCTTGCCGTTCTAAATATGATTTTGTTTTGTTTAGAATGCTAATGTGAGGTCTGTCTCAAAATTGACTAGTTACATGCATAACACCGAATCGCTACCGATACAAAGTTCATTTTGGCAAATAAAAGAACTATCAATTATTACCTGGTTGGCGAAATTTCAGTAAAATCGATGTTCTGCGTTAGTAACTTGCTTTTGACACAATGTTCTATTTTCTCGACAAGTAAATTCATGGGCCCCGCAGTTTGTCACTATTTTTTGACATGCAGTTGTCACATTCATCCTTGTTTTCGTTATCATTCATGAGCTTCGATCTGTTTTTACGCGTAATTTACAAAGTTTATTTGAAATTCACAGATTATTACCTTGTACTGATTGTGTGTGAATTGAAGATATTGAAAATGCTGGCAGTAGTAAGAAAGGGGAAGACTGTAGCGGCTTATAACTTTTCAGCCGTATTCATAATATAAGCACATCAGGCGATATGGAATTACTGCTGTGTTCTTCAAGGTCATGTTATCTTTGTGATTGAAGCTTATACTTGAATGTTTGTTACTAAATGTTCTGCTGAGTCTCCAGTTGGGACAGCTGTATTCTATTACATACCTTAAAGCCTCGCTGGACGAGTTGAGTATATAACAGCTAATGCATCGAGTTCATATTGTCAAATTTCAGATTATACTAAAGGAGACACCCACTTTCGCGGAGTAAAATAACAATTATTCCTAAAATAGGCACAAATTGATCATGTTATGTCCAGGTTGCGAGCTGCGGCGGCTCATTTTCCACAAAATCAGAACTGAAATGCTGATATGTCCAGTGTATATTTGTGGAATGCGTTAGCAATATTGATCGTCTACTAGTTGGTTGACGTAAACAGGAAAACTTCAGTAAAACCAGCTAATTCATGACCATTGGTGGATCCAGAAATTTCTGACAGAACGAAGGCGACTTTGCTAAATTTTTCTGACAGGTGGGGGGTGGATTTGTTACTGAAAATTTTTAGACTACTATTTAAATACGGATTTTTCATTTTCTTTTTCACGTGTCCATATTTGTGCGGTATGTTAACACACTGACGGGTGGGGGTGGCTTTTCGGGCCACCCCCCCCCTTGCCCCAGTGCTGGTTCCGGCAGCGCGCATGACTATGTTTAATTTTCATTGACAATGCAACGTTATTATGGTGTGTGATTTTGGTCACATTGAGCTGAAAATCTTGTTATTTGGTAACTACAATTTGCGACAACTTTGTCTTCGATATTCGTTTTCAACTGTAAAATGAATACACTGTGCTATTATTGGTTGCTTGTTATTTGGTAACTACAATTTGCGACAACTTTGTCTTCGATATTCGTTTTCAACTGTAAAATTTTCCGCACAAGCTGATAAAACATTGTAGTCACAGCAGTTAGACTGCGACTTTGTTTTCGCCTTTTGTGTAAGTGCAATTTATGTACTGTTATTCTTTCTAATATTGCCCGCCCAGCTATTTATTATAATGTTAATCCAGCCTAAGCATCTTTATAACTGCTATGGGTTCAATTTTTATTCTCAGACGTTGTCGTCGAAGCGAGCTTCAAAAACTGCGATCAACCTTCAATGCAAGACTAGTGATAAATTCCATTACGCCATTCCACGCGCCTTATGTTTCTAACAATGCATGTTAGGTATTGGCGAAGCAGCCTACATATATCGCGAACATAATAATGATTGTGCATGAAATACAGTATTTTTATTACAGAATCTATATCGCACTAAACGGTTCCGATGCAGCCACTGCTGTACTATACTACAGTTACAATAGTTATTGTTCAAGGCGTCATGTATTCCATGAGTGAAAACTTTGTAATAAGGGCGAGAATGTAGTAAAAATAGAAGTAAAATAGCTAGTGCTCAGTTTGCCTCATAACAAAAGAATTAGGTACTTTAATAAGCCACTGAGCCCGCATTTAAACATTAATACCTGTTCATTCACGACCCACAAGATACTTTTATTTTGCATTTTTAATTAGTTTCCTGTTAACTAGATAATGAAAAAATTAAAATTATATAGAATGGGCAAGTTAACGAACTAGATAATGAAAAAATTAAAATTATACAGAATGAGCAAGTTAACGAACTAGATAATGAAAAAATTAAAATTATACAGATTGAGCAAGTTAACGAACTAGATAATGAAAAAATTTAAATTATACAGAATGAGGAAGTTAACGTACCTTTTCTGAAAATTACAGCTAACCTCTTGAAACATTTACCATTCAAAGTTAAACACAAATGATCTTCAAATTGGCGATTTTATATTTAAGTATTAAACTAGTTTTGAGTAATTTTTCTTATACGATAATTTCAAAATTTTTCCGTAACGATGATATGTTGTTGTATGTTTTCTAATAAGACGTCACATATTTAGCATTGATTTGAGCACTCATGCGATGCCCGACTGGTAGTGCGGTGGTTACAAGGCGTCTTGCAATTTTTAAAGAATAGTCAATAGAAACTGTTGTGACAGTTTTCTCCTTAGAAAAATATTGTTCGGCCTAGGTTTACATTTCTACTGCAATGCTTGTCTTCATGCTGTATTTTCATATCTGCGTGCATACATAGGCTTAAATCTAGTGGTAGTTCATGATCCAAGCATACCGAACGCGTCGGTTTTGCTTCTTTGTGTAACTGGAAAATGTTTGTCTCTCTATATACTTGTGAATCAATAATCTGCATCTCGAGTACCGTTGAACAATTTGTGTCGGTCGCTGGGAGGTACCAAACCTTGAATATTTGGTGAAAATCGCGTACACTAGCCATTGAGGCATTTCGGAGATTTGCTCGGATACGTTGGGCTCATCGCAAAGTGGGCGAACAATATTGCGTATATTTGTTGCATTACACGGCTAAGTATAACAGTATATATACGATGTTTTAAAACGTAACTGATTGTTGTCAACCACCAAAGCTTTAAAGGGTTATAAATCATCACTGAATGTATATTCGCATGGTTTTGGTATATTTGTTAAATTTGTTTTGTGTTTATAGCTTGTTGAATAAAATTTTTTCGCATATTCCTGTAACATGGCTTTTACGAGGAGCGATATTTTTGTGTGGGGCGAAGATCACGGCACAGAATTAGTATAACGTTTTTAGAGAAAAGTATCGGACTGAATATCTATACACATTTTTTGGGATGCGCATGGAACCCAATCTCGAATAGATAGAATATACACATCGAGAGATATATCTGAATTTTGTACTAGTTATAAACCTCGTTTAGTGAGTCAGACAAACGAATAAATTTCCTCTGAGTTTTTGTCTTGTGTTTAATCTGAAGTGATATTGGTCATATTCTAATCTAAATACGTTGCTTTTGCACGATATTTTGGTGTGCCAGGATATCAAAAACATCATTCAATGCCAACACTGAAGATATTACAGCGGATTGGGACATTATAAAAGTTCGGACAGGAAGCTACTTGCAGCAAGTATCCAGGGAGCTTGCACTGCAACGCAAACGAAGACGTGGAGTTATTAGAGAGCTAAATACTATAAAATTTTTGCTCCAGACAAATCCAGGATGGTCACGCCTAGAAATACTTTGAAAAGTTAGTTTACGAAACCAGTTTTATATAAAGCAATGCTTGCATGGAACACATTACTACAATTACATAACAGATGTAAATTTTTTGAATCGGCTAAGTATTCACGACCGGTTTTTAATAGACCTAAAACATCCGATGGGAATCTGGTAACAAAGAATCGAGATATTTTGCGTCAGAAAGTTTTACAGTACCAAAATCTATATACGGCAGTATTTTGTGACAGCGATCAAAAGGATTCTTTTGTAAATCGCCAATATGAAAAAGTTATGGCGTAGGGATTCTTTTCTATTACAAGGATTAGTCACTGACCAAGAAATAAAATGTTCGATTTCTAGTTTTAAAAGTCGAAAGTCACCAGGAAGATGAAGTGATGGTATACATATCAATTTTTATAGGAAATTTCAAGATATTTTAATTGTAGCTTTAAAGGTGTTTAATTTTTCCTTTAGGATGGTAAATTTAAGTAAGAGCGTAAAGGTCGAAAGTCACCAGGAAGATGAAGTGATGGTTTACATATCAATTTTTATAGGAAATTTCAAGATATTTTAATTGTAGTTTTAAAGGTGTTTAATTTTTCCTTTAGGATGGTAAATTTAAGTAAGAGCGTTGCGTAATCTCAAATCTTTTCAAGGCAAAAGGTGAAAGAAGTAATAGGAGGACTTTGCGACCAATTGCCGTTTTAAATTGTGATTACAAAATTTTAGGAAAAATCTTAACTAGCATTCTAAACGTAGTAAAAAATTTGTTCATCACAGCCAAACACGGACGAGATATGCGAGACAACGTTTTAACTGTGTACTCTCTTGAGGAAAAACTAAATCTTTATAATGATGTGTTACTACTTCTAACGCTAGACCACGAAGCTGCATTATTTGAACGAGTGGACGTTCATGTTCTATGTATTAGAAAATCATGGTTTTGGACACGGTTTTATGCAGTGGATAAAAATATTTATAACAAACTTTTTTCAGTAGTCAATGGGTTCGTGAGTAATGAGTTGCCAGTGACTAGAGCGATTCGACAAGCATACCCATTATCTCCGTTATTATATGTAATTGAAACTGAAACTCCGGCTCACCGTATTAGAATTTCACCTATTCTAAAGCGAGGAGGGTGCTGTGGGGAAGTTTTTAAAGTTGCTAAATACGTCCATCATATCACCTTGTTTCTGAGACAATTTAACGAGTTTGCCGAGGTTTTCAGATTGGTTTTACTTTTCCAATATGCATCAGGAAGTAGATTAAGTATACAGAAAACGCAACTGATACCTCTAGGTAAATTAAGACATGAGCAGTATCCGCTCGATTGAGCTGATTATTATGTAGAAGATGTGAAAATCTGTGGGTTTTATATAGATATAATTTCTCGGTTTCATTCGAATAGGAATTGGTTTACAGCAAATGGGGTTATAGAAAAATTGGCCAAAGTAACCCTGAGGGTGAAATAAAATTCAGGCCATGCCGTTTTCAATATACCTTAGTCTTAGCCTAAGCTAAGGTCCTTATATGAGACATACACTAAGCCTAAGTCGGGGGCTGCCGCCCCCCGAACCCTCCGCTCTTAGCTGTATTTTTTTCTAACGTTATAACGTACCGCCCATCAGGGTTACTTGGGGGGAAAAATTAATGGGACGGATACCTCCCGCAAATTCATCCCCTTTCAGGGGGATAAATGCACTCTGAATACCTTTTATTTGTCTTCTTTTTGGTTTGTTCGCAATTTTTTACACCCGCCACATGACCTAATTAAAAAGGCAGAAATAGCCATGGATTCTTTTTTGTGGCTTCCTTCGAAGCGGAATTTTATAAATAAAAACCTTATAAAGCTACATAGATTAAACGGGGGCTTGTCTTGTCCAGACATAGTTACACTGGTAAAAGTAAACAGGTTAACGTTTTTAACAAAGCGATTGGTATACATGGATAAAGCAGGGTGGTATGTGCCGTTTGATGTTATCTTTGAGAAAGTTGGTCAAAATGCAAAAAGC
>JASANE010002001.1:0-14570 GCA_030248225.1 Trileptium ribeirensis
TCGTGACACATGTGGAAACATTTTGTGGGTCGTGCCTGCGCACTTTCCGCAGCCACCCTCTATTTAAAACACGACAATTGATGAAATACAACAGCGAGCCAGATTCGACGTACCAGTTTACCTAAAGTGATGCCAAAGTGCTGGAGAAATCGAGACACGACGCATGTAAGGGCAGTGGAAGAAGTGCACTGTCCCTTACAATATACATATCTAAGATACCACATACTACGTAATTCTATAGGCAAGGGTAGACGACACGATCATACACAGATTGTGATTTGTTTGATATTAAACATTTAATGTCTAGTTTAGATTATAATTTTATGATCTACACTATGTAATAGTGTAGAACATACGTGTCGAAGTTCCGTTGGTTTAGGGGGTACACTGTCAGGGGACAGAGGTCGTTGGGGTGGGGAGGGGCGAGGCGAGGTCCTCAGAGGGGCAGACGCCCCTCCGCACACCCTCTCCCCCGATTTTACCTCGATTTTGTCGTTTTTGCTAAAATATTTCGCTGGCCTTCAGGGTTTATATGGCTTAGCGGGGTGCTACTCTTAGGGGTATCCAACTACCAACACCAACTCCTATGGTATCCACCTAATATACAAAATGAGAAATCAAAATTTAGATGTTTTAGTAAAAACTATTGAAATATCAAGTGAGTTTTAACAAAAAATATTCAAATGAATTTAGTTCTTACTATATTTATGTCATATACTACATAATTTGCGAAATGTTACAATTTAAGCAAATCAGCAGCCGTTCGAGGTAGTTCGCTAATTTGTTCTATTGTATACGTCGAAAGCTACGCCCCGACACTTTGTGATGCATATATTGCCTCCTCCTAATGACAAAGGGTTGCGGGATAATATCAGCTCGTTTTTCTGTTACATTATTAAACTATATATATATTTAACTATATATATTTAACTATTAATATATTTGTAACTAGGTTGTCGGTGAATCGATACAATCTAAATTTTCACCGTGGATTCACCGTAATTAATACTGTCTAATATACTTTCTAAGAGGGCGGCCAGCAAATTTAAATTTTTGTGCCACATCTAAGCTAATTTTGTTGTCTCTTTTGGGTTATTGCTCCATCCCGATCTAGTTTTAGCAAATAATTGATTATATATATCTTTCGAACTGCGTTTCTCAGCTGAGAAAACGTTTTGAAAATTTGCTCAATCCATTATTGCGTTAACCAGCTACGGCCATCTATGTGAAAACCTAAGTCCGAGCGAAAGCCGTAAACCCGTGAATTATAATTTTTCCACCAATAGACTCGTATCGTCAACGCGGTTCGAATGACATATAAACTTATTATTAAATAAATACACATTTGTTGAGAAAAAAAATTTTTGAAAATTATCGATACAATTGACCATTTTCTCGATAGAGGCGTATAACCAAAAAATCTTATTTTATTACTGTATAATATAACTTTTTAAAAGCTACATCTATATTTACAGTGCATAAATGTTATATTATAGTCATGATTCAGGGTGACACTGCCGTTAGTTTGCAATTTGACTCGATAAACTCTTGTGTTCGTTTAATACATGAGTGAATCACACCCGGTTTAGTGTGTCGTTTGTTTGGTTTTTTCAGCCAAAGTCACATTATTGTTCCAAAAATTTGCCAAAGAGCGATCGACAGCGGCAACTACTGGCCATTATGCAACTAATCATATCGAGGATGATCAATCCAAACGCTCAGCATCATCCATACTATCCCTAAATTTTACTGATGGTATATCAAAATCAGCAAACACGACAAAGTCTCGTATTCGAAATCGTAATCGGAGACGAAAGGTTCCTGGATTGCCACAAATTCAGTATTTGGGGATCGATAGATTCCCTCGTGTTGCTGTGAATCAACTTATAGGTAAGTGCACGACGTTTCGCTAAAGAGAGTCGGGAAGCGGCATAATTCTAGAACTTACTAGAACCATTATCATTGCGTTTTATTTAGAGCATTCGTGATCCGCTTACAGGTAATTTATTGAGAATGATATTACTGGGGGTTGCAACTTTGCACTTCCTTCAGCAGAAATTATTAATTATTTAATAATATATGATTTTGATATTAGTTGCAGCAAGAGTGCATTAGGGAAGTGTATGATACTTCCCTGCACTCACATGTTAGCCCGTGTTTCATGATACGGGCGTTTTCGGCCTGACCCCCCTAGTTTCTGGGAAGGGTAGATTGAGCCCCAGAAAATGGGGGGCGGCATCCGACCTACCCCCCTAGAAACTGGGTGTCGCGGCATCTCCACCTCTTCCCCGGAAACTGGGACGGGTCAGGCCGAAAACGCCCGTATCATCAAACACTGGTTTATATGTGAGCGCAGGGAAGCGTCATACTCTATTCTAATGCGCTCTTTGGTTGAAGTTTACACAACAAATAGCGCGTACGTGTTACTGCAGTATTTTTGCGACATGAAAGTTTTCGGCCATCGCTGTGCAAACTTAAATGAATGTATCAAACAGGCCTGTGTGTTTTAAAATTGAAAAGATCCATCACAATCAACCCATCTCTACCTCAAGAAGCCTTAAACCCTACCATGGACCGCGGACAACCGGACCCCCAAGAAGCGCGCTACCAACACCACATCAAAGCGTGTTCCTAGTATATTGCTACTGTAGGAGATTCATAACTCCTGCGGAGTAGCGGAGCGAGCGTGCGTTGGGCTCTAACTTTATGGAGAACCTCCGTGCAGGGGTCGCCTCGGGGTTCCCAATTGAAAGCTCCCCCGGCGTCATTATTGGACCAGCCGGGATTCGAACCCATCTCTACCCGCAAGACAGCCCGCTACCTCCCCACGCCCACCCACAGCCACCCCACCTATTCCCACCAAACCCACAAAAAAAAAAAAACCCACAAAGACAAACGTACAGCCTCGTTGTTTAAAATCTATGCCGGTAGTTGTCAAAATGCTATTATATATCATATTTTATAAAAAATATGTAAATATCTATAAATAAATCGAAACGGAATGAGCGGAGGTTCTACAGAGTGCGCTAGGGGGAAATCGTCAAAATTTCTTTTTTGTCTGTCGCCCTCATTCATAACTCATTTTCGGATAGACAGATTTGGGCAAATTTTTTGTTCGATAGAAGAAGTGACGACGATTTGCCTTTTATTTGAACGTGAACAGCCCCGAACCCCATTTCGGATCAAAATGAAAAAACATGCTTTTTAGGGTTCTTTGGCAAATCTGACCATACGAGTTCCAGTCTTTTGTAGCACATGTCTCGCGACACAGGTTTCGCATCGAAGACTGGAGACCACTATGCAGAAACAGTTCACCGCTATTTACTCCTATGCTGACTTCTTTTTTGTGAGACCACTTCCTGGGCGGCTGTGGGCTCGAATATGGTTCATCGACCCTTTGTCAGAAATAGCGATTTTTCAAATTTTCTCGTGTTGTTGCTTGTTTTTACCTTACAATGACTCCATATTAGGTTAACAAGAACACTGGATACGATGATTTTGCTATTTAAAGCCTAGCTTGACTATATTATACCTTTTATTTGGTTTTAAGGACTTTTGTTCGACGATCCCGATTTCCAAAATATAGTCCGTTTTTTCATTTGTCTGATTATGTATCGCGTGCAGGGCGTCAAGAATGGTCTACATATAGGTATTTATTAAGGCTGAATACAATGACTTGGTTATCTAATGTACATGGTGCATACTTCATGACGGTTTATGGGTTTCCAATGGATTTAGGGGTAATGAACCCGATTTCCAGAATATAGTCTCTCGTCAGTTGTTTGGTTGGATATTGCGTACAGGTCACCAAGAATTGACTATTTAGTTTTTCAGGTAAGCTGAATACGATGGTTTGATTATCTAGAGACCAGCACAAATACTTAATGCGTTGCCAGTTGTTTTGGTGGGCTTAGGGTCGACGATGTTTTAAGATTTTCAATGGATTCAGGGTTCAAGACGTTTAAGGATGCCATATTCATCAATTCAAACATTGCCTGTTACAGGTGATTAAACAAAATGACTTAAAAATGAAACCACGCTCGCTCCGTTTCATTCTCACTTGCGAGTTACTAGTTGTAATAGAAGTATTACTAATTTTTCTTTCTCCCTTTTGAAAACGCCTCAACAGATACTTTTGTCGTGAATTAGCGTAATCAGATGTCTGACAACCTGCATAAATGAACGGCTACATTTATGATTTTATGACACACTTCATGAAAAACAAGGACGTTTGGAATTTACAGACAATGTCGCGTAAATTGTACAGCCTCTGAGTGTCAGTTTTGGCCGCGTTAAGAATACGATTTTATGAGAATACCTGCAGCGCAGCTAATTTCATGTTAAATCATTACATATGCTGCGTTAAATAATCTTATTGCTATTCCAGGGCGCACTTTCAATCACTGTCAAACAAAAAATGATACCTAGCCAAAATCATTATATAAAAATATTATCTTTATTGGATTACTGATTATTTTAACTGCTACACCCAAATCTCTCTTGTACGCCACTGCAAAACATGGAGGGTGAAATAATCACCAAAAATATCCTTTTACTATCCAAAATTGGGTACAACCACACTCTGGAACCAACGAGAACGAAACTTTTTCGACAGTCTTCTGGTAATGTCGAAAAGTGTCCTATGCTTCTTTAGCTTTCCTTCAACTCTTGGTAGTATTGTTATGGCTAAATAAATCACCATCATCATTATATTTTATATGAAAACCCATTTTCACAAGTTTTTCATCAATAGATATCTGTTGTTTTCTAACAAAAACATTTGAGTAGGAATTATACAGGGGGACGAGTTTAGGGAACGAGACCGATAATAAAGATCCCAGTTATTGTTTTAGCCCGTGGTCAAGAAGCCTGGCAACAATGCAGGGTAAATTTGAAAAAGGCTTCAAGACCTGACTTTCCTTTGGGAAAAGAACTTGCATAATTAACTAGAACCTGAGTTTGATTTTAGGGGATTCTTCCAGTTCACTTCGTTATGCAATCCTTGAGACTCGGGTTGTTGACCACTAAGTATTTTCTACTTTCTTTCTCAGGGTCAAACAAATACCTCACGAGGGGAAAATTTCATTAACAGGGTGCTGGCTTGACGAACCGCCATGGTGTCTTGGATTAGTAAATTAGTACTGTTAGTGTGCCCTAAGTTAGGAAATCTATCCAGCATAGGGTAGTATAACATAGTTTAACATAGGAATTAGATGTGAGAAAGAGCTGGGGTTTTGAGCTCTGGCTCGGTTCTTTCCGAACCATGTGTGGCTGGGCTCTGTTCTCGCAGATCGATGTTAGATTCTGGCTCGCCTAGGCTCTTCATGAACCATGTCCAGCAAGGCTCCGCTCTTCTGATGAAAAGTCAGACTCGGCTCTGCTTTTAGGCCCAAATACAAGTTTGCAAATTAGCTAGTTTAAAGATAACATAATGTAATATAAAAAGCACCAAACGAACTGTATATATAGCTGGTTTTGGAGTTTTTTAAGATGAAAGTCGAGGTAATCTCGCTAGTTCTAGCTGTTGGCAGCAGTTATAGTTTTACTTTTGTTTTATAAAAGAGCTTTCAAGAACCGTTTGGAACCTTTCAAAATACACTAGGCTCTGCTTGGCTCGGCTCTCACAGACAGATCTTAGGTTTGGCTCTGCTCAGCACTTTAGCCATTACTATTGGGTCGGCTCAGTCCCGATCCAAGAGCTTAATTATCACCTTTTATTGGTACTTCTTTCAAATACCAAAAATTGTCCACAGCCAAAAATTGCATATACATAAATTTTGTTACAGAGCCTCAGTGGTCACAATGGTCTATTTGTATGTTCCGTCGACAATTTCGGAGACGGCGATGCCCAGATACATTATTCAATTCGTGCCGGGGTAGTCAATTTAGTCAACGACTTTGTTTTGCAGCATAATTCCTCAGTGTTCACTTTATTCTATGTATTGCGGGCTTACATTATAACACTACTCAACGTCGTCGTCAATATTTTACAAGAAATCAAACAGTGTATACACCATACGGTTCGTTATAGAAGAATATATATTTAAGCAGTATAACGTCAACTGTCCAGACATTTGTTGCGACATTCATACATTATAATAAAAAATAATCTTGGAAATATCAAGAAAAAATTGGATCCATTGGCTGCCTGGTGGAACCCTAAACTTGAAATAACTCCGCCATTGAGAAGTCGTGAGTCATTTTTATAAAACCAGGTTTCCGAGCTTAGTTGTTCAGAATAAACTACATATGGCTATATTTCAGTATCGTGGTTGAAGGAAGTAAATTAGCATTGGTTACAAAGTTTCATTTTGGTATCTATTGCGCGAGCGATGGACCAAAAAGTTATGCTATTTCGAAACAAAAAGACGATAATCGCAAGATAGATCAGCTTGCGTAAGATATAACGTCTCAAAAAAGGAGAGTCTGATGTACATTGATGCGTTGGTTGTGGTCAATGACAGCTATAAAACACAATAATCATCGTTAAGTTTACCCAGTCGGTAATTACAATAAAAGTAATTACTACGCGTTATCTATTATGTATTTACAAATCCCACATAGCCGTTACACCGTTACGAATTTTTCTATGTACGCCGAGCACATTAAAAAATTATTGCATAGAGTCTATAGAAGTTTTCTGAAAACCGATTCCATGTCTGTTAAAATCAATCAAATATATATGTGTCTCCGTAATGAATAGATTTGTCGCTTGTTAAACTTATTATGTTGCCTGGTTACGGCAATAATGCAGAATTTACAACAAAACGACTATACTTAAAAGAGAAATGTCTCCAATTTTTCCTTTTTTACATTTCCTTTATGTCGTTTTTATAAAAGTAATAAATGTCTACCCCTTCTCACGCGCATAAATTAAGCTGCCAATATGCCTTTAGCGGCGGAAATGAATCGCTTGTAAGGAGTGCCCATTTGTAGTTGTGTATAATTGTTCACCAATCAGCCGCCAAAATAAAAATTGAAAATTCAAAAAAAATATTTTCAAAAATTTTCACTAGCCAGTTATATATTTCAGATCATACATGCTGTAGAATGGCTTCTAGGGGGCTGCTCTCCGTGAAGCATCGAACTGCCCGCTCCGGTCTATCCCCTGAGGGTACCCCTACTTCCCTGGTGCCCGGATACCCCACTCCCCCACCGTGACTTGTCAACGACTCATTTTTGCCGACTTTACGAGGGGTGGAGAGCAGGGGGCGAGGGTGTCAACTTTTTTCAGCATCGGTCTGGACGACATCCCCCGAGTGCCTCTAACCATCTGAGGCTACCACTACGTGATCCCGAGGTGCCCCCTGAGACATCAAAACATCAACCTGCGTAATCGCAAATATAATGAAATAGCAGGGAGGGATATGGTAACACACGGCATGACTATAATGGTACAATTTGTTGACAATAGGCATTACCAAACCGATAAAGGTTTCATTTTAAAATGATGGTACTAAAACGCCTGATGATTCTGCAACGTTTGTTAACAAATTGTACAAAATATTTATTCCCATGATTGAGAATAAACATTTTCTATAATCTATAATATAGTTAACTAGATGCTGCGCTGACACCGTTGGGTTATTAATGTCATTTATTTTATAAATGTTTGCGATAGTCGTCTTAGTATGTCTGGAAAATTCAGTGGCTTGCGGTATATATGAAATTATTAATAACACAGAAAGTGTTGAATAATTTATTACCCATGTTTCGTGAGCAATAGTTGGTCTAGAATCATGCAGCAGCCGTACTACGTTTTCGGGCTTATGAATTGACTCAATGAAAAACTAAAAGTCAAAATATATGTAATTGTGGATTTGAAATAAAAGCTTTGGCCGTATAATTCGGCTATATTAAAGGGTGAAAGTATTATTAACCCAACAACTGCATGCGTATTTAGGCAACATAGGACACATGTACCATAAATATTTATTTTAAGCGAACCAACCATCCCCAAGTAATATTTAATAACAACAAGATTCACCAAATTTCCGAAAAGCACAGGCAGCTCCCTGGCGAAGAGGTTGTTGCTCATTTATTTTGCAAGCTTTCTATCTAATGGTGTAAGTGCCATGAATGTTCGAACCAAATTGCACCAATCAATCCTGAGTTATAAGTAACATCAAATCAACCGGCAAAGGTGTTGGTTCAAAATATGACGTTTTGACAACTTTATGATCTCATGAAGAGCTTATTTGATTTATATTATTACCACAGGTTAGTTGGTTTATCCCACGTACCTGTGAAAAATTTTAACGCCTTATATCTCCCCGTTACTAGGTTATTGAGGATAACATCTTAATCCAAACCGATTTTGGCTTGATGTAAGGGTTTTTCAACTCCTGCATGTAAACAAAAGGTGATACATGCAAATAATTTGTCTTGTATGTACCATTCTATGATAGAATTGAATAGTAAAACATTAGGAAATTCTGCCAATCTTTGCTCGAGTTATAGATATTGCAATAAACGTTGCGTTTTGTTACTGTATATTGCAGTTTGGCAACAGGATAATCTATCTCATGGTAAATTTGTTCAGTAATAAATGAAAAACTACATACTGCTAAAGTTCTTTTGTTTGATAGCTGTTGTCTACGAGTAACTGCGTGTCGTCGATGTCCATTCTTAAGACATACCCAGCTATGTTATAATGCCAACGTTAATATTTGCCGTAAAGCTACAAAAAGGTCGTAGTTTTATTGCTCAGTTAATGTCTGCAGACACGTAGGTCAAACATAAAACGGTAATAATTATATACTAAGCACTTCTAGTAGCGAGATTCTAACTACCGTCAAGACTTCTTGAAAATATTATATCATTTTTATAATGTAAACTGCCTAAAACTATGTTTTCTCTAAAAGATGGCGCATCAATCAACCAATCAATCAATCAACGAAGTTTATTGGTGCATCACACCCTAACCGGGAAGTTAGCGTAACGAGTTTTTGCAACAGGCGTTAAAGCCATCATAGCAAACTCGAATCAGGCAGCTTAGCAACTACCAGCATACTAGTAAAAGTCAAAATATATAGCATAATTTAGCAATACATACACCATATATCGATATAGTATGTTAATAAACTGATATTCCATTTACATCCGATCATTAACAACACAAATCAAGAATCCAGATAGCTCTAAAGATTTAGCGATAAACAATAAAACTAATAAGGGAGCAGTACTACCTAAAGTTCGTTGTAGATTTCGGTCGTATTTTAAAATTTTCGATAATTTATCTACCGATGTCTTTAATTTTTTTCGAATTTGTCGCTTTAATAAGAGGAATACCACTTATTTCGTTACGCAGTTCATGCCAGAATATGAATTACATGAACCGGAAAGTGTGCTTGTTTGTATCGCTACGCAATTTCGGTTTAGACAAGTTGAGGTCATTTCTTCGTGTTACTATATTTTGAAAAGTTCGAATATGTCGGAACCAGGACCAATTTAGTTATAGTTACATTAAAAAGTCATGGTTAGGTCAAGTTTAAGACGCTGTAAACTCCGTTTGTTCTACGTTGAGCGACTTCAAGCGTTCAGTGTTCAGCACGAAGCATATTCTAGTTGATACCTTGCGAATTACCGTTCTGAAAAATATCTTTGAACAATTCCAACCTTATCAAAATCAGTAACGTAGCAGGGTAACCATACTTGACTAGCGTATTCAACAATAGGTTTTGCATATTCTAGTTGATACCTTGCGAATTGCAGTTCTGAAAAATATCTTTGAACATATCCAACCTTATCAAAATCAGTAACGTAGCAGGTTAACCATACTTGCCTAGCGTATTCAACAATAGGTCTTGCATATTCTAGTTGATAACTTGAGAATTACCTTTCTGAAAAATATCTTTGAATAATTCCAACCTTATCAAAATCAGTAACGTAGCAGGGTAACCATACTTGCCTAGCGTATTCAACAATAGGTCTTGCATATTCTAGTTGATATCTTTCGAATTGCCGTTCTGAAAAATATCTTTGAACAATTCCAACCCTATCAAAATCAGTAACGTAGCAGGGTAACCATACTTGACTAGATTATTCAACAATAGATCTTGCATATTTGGTGTAGAAATGAAGTAAGGCATCACTGTCCGTATTTACAAATCAGCTAAATAACTTATGTATAATGTGGTAGGCATTACATGCAGTTATATTTCAGTGTGAGTCGGATTTAAGCTCATGATTGAAAGTGATTCCTAAATCCTTGCATTGATTACAGAGCGGAGTCTGGATTCCGTTAATGAAACATTGTCGTTTGGAATTAAGGCTTCCTATATGAAGTATGCTGCACTAATTTGCTGCAATTTGTAGCTGGCAGCGAGTTAACCAAGCCAAAACGCTGTCCAGAGCGTTTTAAAGTTGTGCTTCTGAATTGCTATTGCTGTAAGAAAATTTAACGTGCCGTTTGCCACAAATAATTTACAATGTGCAGCCGTATCGATCGAAACTAGGTCGTTAATACATGAAAGGAACAGCGAGAGGCCCCATGAGTAAACATTATGTCTGTCGGCATAAATGGTAAATTTGACTCGAAACTTGCAGTTACTTAATAAGGAAGTTATGCATTTTAATAACGAATCTTCGATTCAGAACTGAGCTTTGTGATTAACTTAGCGCGTGGCACTGTGTCGAAAGCTTTATCAAAATCAATATAAGCAATATCTACAAAATTTCTGCTACCTAGAGCTAATGAATGACCAGTCATGAGCTGATTCAATTAGTTGAGAGCACGTGGATTTGTTGGAGAGAAAACCGTGCCAGAAGGAACTAACCTTTTTATTTGGTCGTATAGATGATCATTTACAGCAGGCTCCATTAACTTGGAACAGTTTGGCAACAATGAAATATGTCTATTTTTAACGACTGTGCTGAATAGTCCTTATTAAAATTGCTAATACATCGGCACGCAACTATGGGCTTGATAGACATTCCTCAAAAATATGTGCTAACGGAACCGCCAGGGCATCCCGAAGTTATTTTTATTAGAAAATGCCTAAAATCATTGGCGAATGACTATGGTTTGGCTTTATTTTGAAGAAAAGGGGGTGAACAATTTGCTGTGAGATCAAAATTTGAACAAAATGTTTGCGCGTGTGAACAAGCCTTAACGTTGTGCTTTACTATGCTAAATTTAACAAATTACAGCGCTTTTATATTATACGAACAGCTTTATAAAAACCAAAGATAACCATAACAGTATATATTTTGTGGCCAACATATAATTTCCAAGCGAATGTCTGTCATTATTTATGGCTACGTCCGAGCTACGGTTCTATGCTAAATTTAACAAATCACAGCGCTTTTGTATTATACGAACAGCTTTATAAAAACGAAAGATAACCATAACAGTATATATTTTGTGGCCAACATATAATTTCCTAGCGAATGTCTGTCATTATTTATGGCTACGTCCAAGCTACGGTTCTATGCTAAATTTAAAAAATCACAGCGCTTTTGTATTATACGAACAGCTTTATAAAAAAGAAAGATAACGATAACAGTATATATTTTGTGGCCAACATATAATTTCCTTGCGAATGTCTGTCATTATTTATGGCTACGTCCAAGCTACGGTTCTATGCTAAATTTAACAAATTACAGCGCTTTTGTATTATACGAACAGCTTTATAAAAACGAAAGATAACGATAACAGTATATATTTTGTGGCCAACATATAATTTCCTTGCGTTTTTTTTTGGCCTCCAGCTACTTTTGTATCAAATAACAAACAGCGTATACGAACAGCTTTATAAAAACGAAAGATAACGCTATAACAGTATATCTTTTGTGGACAACATATAATTTCCGAGCGAATGTCTGTCATTATTTATGGCTACGTCCAAGCTACGGTTCTATGCTAAATTTAAAAAATCACAGCGCTTTTGTATTATACGAACAGCTTATAAAAACGAAAGATAACGATAACAGCATATATTTTGTGGCCAACATATAATTTCCTTGCGAATGTCTGTCATTATTTATGGCTACGTCCAAGCTACGGTTCTATGCTTGATTTAAAAGATGGCAGGCGCTTATCTCTATGAACAGCTTATAAAAAAACGAAAGATAACATAACAGTATATATTTTGTGGCCAACATATAATTTCCTAGCGAATGCCTGTCATATTATCGCTCCTCGCGAAGCTCTAGGTTCTATGCTAAATTAAAAATCACAGCGCTTTGTATTATACGAACAGCTTATAAAAACGAAAGATAGCCATAACAGTATATATTTTGTGGCCAACATATGTATAACTTCCAAGCGAATGTCTGTCATTATTATGGCTACGTACAGCTTACGGTTCTATGCTGAATTAACAAATCACAGCGCTTTGTATTATACCAACAGCTTTATAAAAACGAAAGATAACCATACATATGTCTTTTGGCCGACATAATTTCCTCGCGAATGTCATTATTTATGGCTACGTCCAAGCTACGGTTCTATGCTAAATTTAAAAAATCACAGCGCTTTTGTATTATACGAACAGCTTTATAAAAACGAAAGATAACCATAACAGTATATATTTTGTGGCCAACATATAATTTCCTAGCGAATGTCTGTCATTATTTATGGCTACGTCCAAGCTACGGTTCTATGCTAAATTTAACAAATCACAGCGCTTTTGTATTATACGAACAGCTTTATAAAAACGAAAGATAACCATAACAGTATATATTTTGTGGCCAACATATAATTTCCTAGCGAATGTCTGTCATTATTTATGGCTACGTCCAAGCTACGGTTCTATGCTAAATTTAACAAATCACAGCGCTTTTGTATTATACGAACAGCTTTATAAAAACGAAAGATAACCATAACAGTATATATTTTGTGGCCAACATATAATTTCCTAGCGAATGTCTGTCATTATTTATGGCTACGTCCAAGCTACGGTTCTATGCTAAATTTAAAAAATCACAGCGCTTTTGTATTATACGAACAGCTTTATAAAAAACGAAAGATAACCATAACAGTATATATTTTGTGGCCAACATATAATTTCCTAGCGAATGTCTGTCATTATTTATGGCTACGTCCAAGCTACGGTTCTATGCTAAATTTAACAAATTACAGCGCTTTTGTATTATACGAACAGCTTTATAAAAACGAAAGATAACGATAACAGTATATATTTTGTGGCCAACATATAATTTCCTTGCGAATGTCTGTCATTATTTATGGCTACGTCCAAGCTACGGTTCTATGCTAAATTTAACAAATCACAGCGCTTTTGTATTATACGAACAGCTTTATAAAAACGAAAGATAACCATAACAGTATATATTTTGTGGCCAACATATAATTTCCTAGCGAATGTCTGTCATTATTTATGGCTACGTCCAAGCTACGGTTCTATGCTAAATTTAAAAAATCACAGCGCTTTTGTATTATACGAACAGCTTTATAAAAACGAAAGATAACGATAACAGTATATATTTTGTGGCCAACATATAATTTCCTAGCGAATGTCTGTCATTATTTATGGCTACGTCCAAGCTACGGTTCTATGCTAAATTTAAAAAATCACAGCGCTTTTGCATTTCGAACGGCTTTTTTTCGAAAGATAACCATAACAGTATATATTTTGTGGCCAACATATAATTTCCAATCGAATGTCTGTCATTATTTATGGCTACGTCCAAGCTACGGTTCTATGCTAAATTTAACAAACTACAGCGCTTTTGTATTATACGAACAGCTTTATAAAAACGAAAGATAACCATAACAGTATATATTTTGTGGCCAACATATAATTTCCTGACGAATGTCTGTCATTATTTATGGCTACGTCCAAGCTACGGTTCTATGCTAAATTTAAAAAATCACAGCGCTTTTGTATTATACGAACAGCTTTATAAAAACGAAAAATAATGATAACAGTATATATTTTTTGTCACCAACATATAATTTCCTAGCGAATGTCTGTCATTATTTATGGCTACGTCCAAGCATTATGCTAAATTTAAAAAATCACAGCGCTTTTGTATTATACGAACAGCTTTATAAAAACGAAAGATAACCATAACAGTATATATCTTTTATCGCCGACATAATTTCCTAGCAATGTCTGTCATTATATTATGGCTACGTCCAAGCTACAGTTCTATGCTAAATTTAACAAATTACAGCGCTTTTGTATTATACGAACAGCTTTATAAAAACGAAAGATAACGATAACAGTATATATTTTGTTGCCAACATATAATTTCCTTGCGGATGTCTGTCATTATTTATGGCTACGTCCAAGCTACGGTTCTATGCTAAATTTAACAAATTGCAGCGCTTTTGTATTATACGAACAGCTTTAAAAAAACGAAAGATAACGATAACAGTATATATTTTGTGGCCAACATATAATTTCCTAGCGAATGTCTGTCATTATTTATGGCTACGTCCAAGCTACGGTTCTATGCTAAATTTAAAAAATCACAGCGGTTTTGTATTATACGAACAGCTTTATAAAAACGAAAGATAACCATAACAATATATATTTTGTGGCCAACATATAATTTCCTAGCCAATGTCTGTCATTATTTATGGCTACGTCCAAGCTACGGTT
>JASANE010002002.1:0-38745 GCA_030248225.1 Trileptium ribeirensis
TCATATGTTAATTGTGTTGCCTTCAACAATGTTGAATCATTATCTTTATCATGTGATTTCATTCACCAATCATTCACAATTCTTCCGATAATGCTAATTTTTCAAAACATTCAAAATGCTAATGTTTGTTGGTTTTTCATGCATTTACCACAAAGCCATAAGGAGTCTTTAAACTAATTTTTGAATAATTTCTAAACTTTCAGTTTGGCTGTTACTAATTACTTCCGTCATCATATTCCTCCATAGACATAAGCGTCATAATGACTCAAATGCCATGTTTGTTTACCCATTCCATTGAATACGTTTTATCAAATTGACATGCCATTCATTTGAATGGATTTGCCATAAATCAATACGATATAAACGACATATAAATATACATATAAATTAAAGTTAGATGAATTTATAAACAGTTGAATTTGTAATGGTCTAATTGACGGATGAATTAACACTAACCAACTATCGTTCACCAAATTCACCAAAGTTAGACAACAAGTTAGACCATTAGACCATTAGATTGTGCAGTAAATAGCTATTTAGCACCAAAGTTCACCAAATTCCCAAATACCATTGATACAATTACTTCATCGTCACCATCCAGCCACCGATAGTATTTCCTTTTGTTAAGTTCTTTACGAACAATTCAAAATGCCAACATCAATTTAGCGCCAGCAACACTATAACAACAACCCAATTTGTTAACATCATCCATATTCAGTAACGAACTAAACATCAAACTAACAGCCAATACTAACAGTCCAGCTACCGTACCAATGCTATCAATGCCACCAATATTGTGTAGTACCAATGCTATCAATTACCGTCAACAATCAATATACGGCAAACAATGCTATTCAACCAATGGGCTAATAGCGTTCTTGTACAAGTTGGCATTGTACCAACAGACTTGTCATCAATAACACAAGTCAGAGCCTACAACCAAGCAGCAGAAAATTCAGCGCAGATGCAAATCTACAAATTTTCAGCAAAGTGGGCAAAATATTGATGATCAAGAAATCAATATCCGACAAAATTACAAAATCAAGCAAGGCGAATTTATAAAATCAACAGAAACAGCAGAGGTATATATCAAGCTGAATAACAGATGTTCAACAACAAGCACCATGATAATAGTATTGTCAGCACAGTTGCACAGAGAACTCAATTGGTTCAACAACAATATAAACAGTTGGTGCAATCAATAAGAAACAACTACAGCCCATCATACTTCACAGAACAATGCAATCCTCAGTACCAAATCAACAGAAAGATCTTCCAAACAACACCATTAACCAACGAGACTTGGAAGTTCAATTCAGGATAGGAAGTGAAAACCGGTACCATGCTATGAATAGTGCAAAATATCAGCAGTCGGTAACACTACAATCAGTAATAGCCAGTTACAATACACTATAAAATCAACAAAATACATACAGAATCCAGCACGGTTCACAGCAAGGCTGACCAATGTCAGCAGTTCAGTGTCAGAGTCAAAATATCGCTTGAGGAAACAAAGCCAATCAATTTGCCTTAAGCCAAAAAGGCAAGTCTTTGTCTCAAAAATACAAATGTGCTACTTGTACACCATGATTGCTTAAGCCACGGCCAGACCGGCCTCAACAAAGGACTACTACAAAACCAGCAAGTTGGAGAATCAGTTTCATGTTAGAAGGACAAGATGACATGAAGAGATACCAGATGCAAGAAACTAGAAATGAAGTTGAGGAGTTCAAGTTCCAGCTAGGCCAAAACCAGATCCTTGGTTCCAGTGTCAGTCACAAGAGGCTACATGCATCCATGATCAGGATCAATCCTAGGAATATTCATCAAGACCAAACATTCTGGAAACAACAAGTTAACTAACATCAATGACCAACATCAAGTCAATAATATAAATGATTCAAAAAAATCAAGAATAGTATATATATACAAAATCCATTACATCAGCACTAATCATAAGGAACTACAAACCAGGAATACCTATCACAGAACCACAACAAACAAACCGGCACAGAACCAACAAACAGCTAACCAATGTTGGCAACAACCTGAGAGAAACAAACTTACTACCAGAATCTTCAACCAATAGAGGATCAAGTCACAGCATGTTGCTGCAGTGACAGTGTTGGAACAAACAGGCATTTATTTATGAATAATAATTTTCGTATCAATACTTCAGTTGGCTACTATCAATATATTTCCAACTCTAACCATTTAGCTAGGTTGAAGAGGTTCAACAATACCCAGTTGGAAAATACCAATATCACAATCAATAGCAAAATTAGACATAGGATGCTTTAAGGAACGTCTCCATCAATCCAGAAATGGTGGCGAATTCCTTTTGAAGTATTCATCTCCGGCAAGCACTACAGACACAACAACAGGCAACAAGGCCCCATATGTCATCTTCAACAACAAGGACAGAACGAGAGCCATCACAGATCAGACGCGGTAGAGCATGTAGATGCTGTCACAACACAAGCGCTAAAGTCTGTTGATGGTACTCAACCATCGACATTCTGGTCAGTTACTCAACAGCATTCGCACGGTCCAATTCATCACCTAAAAGACTTTAGTCAGCATGAGCAAGAGGAGTCGCAGGTTCGACAACAGCATCAACAGCAACAACAACAACAACAAAGTTCAAGCGGTCACCATTTCCGTGCCCAACAAAGTGTAGTCGTTAAACCAACTTCAATCGCCAATACCGTACCATCAACGATTGAGCAACAATCGTTCGCGACACAGCACACTGTTGCAGCCTCGCTGGTAGCCGATGTAACAGTAGAACCGCAGCACGGCTACATCGCATCGCAAGAGTTGTTTCTCAACCACGTGAAAGAGACACAGCCACAAATGCAGCAGCAACACGTAACGACGCTAGTGTATTCACCCCAGCGGCAGCCGCCGCAACTGCTTCATCAACATCGCCAGGAAATAAAGGTTGACCGGAAAACAGGTAGAACGGTAGCAGTGAGTAAAGATGAATGTTCTGACTCACCACCTACAGCATTAAAAACTACAACTACTGCAGCAATTCAACAAGTTACATCGTTACCCGACCGTAATGGTTCAACAGAACCACTTGGGGAACAGCAGCCTCGAGTTTCTCAATCACACATTGCCTATGGACAGCAAACGCAGCAAGGCGATCAGCAGCAACTACAACGGCCACTCATTTCTCAGCAGTCCCAATTTCAATCATGTGATCGGCGTGAAATGAAGCAAAACGAGCAAGATCTGCGAACAACCCATTCGCAGGCTGATCACAGCAGACTGCAACTAATCCGGTCTGCGCAAGCTGACTACCGTCAACAGCAGCAACAGCGTCAGCTTCAACATCATCAAATGTTTACACTGCAACATCAACAACAACAGCAACGTTTAAGCGATCCGACAGCTGTGTACCCGGTTAGCCAAACCGAGCTGGAACTATCAATGGCTAGATCACCTAATAATATCAATGACAGTTATAGAACAAAGTATGAAGAGCAGTCAACTAATAATGTAACTACTTGTGTTGTGTCGGCCGCGTCAACACTTGCATGTGGAATCGGCAAGATGACAGATGAACTTTTAATTAACAGTAGTACGCCGTCCGGTGCAGTAGAAGATCGTCTACGACAACAACTATATCAAAGCCAAGCACAACAGCAACAACAACCGTCTCCACCCTCACATCAACACCAACAAGATCATCACCAAGCGGAAGCAATTGACGACAACATAGTACACAAACCAGGATTACTTACGGGCTCGGACAATCCGAACAATATACGTAGTCGTGAAACCGAGTATGTAGTTGAAACTGGTGATGAGGAATGTGGTAATCCTTATGCTGTTTTACGATGCGCCGTAAAATCTACTGACACAATGGTAGCCAGAGAATCATCGTTTCGCATTGATAATTTCAATACTCCTATTGATCAAGAGAAACAGATACAAGTAAAAGATATTCACAAAAATTATAGCAATCATGACACTGTAACTCCGAAACAAACGGACGATAGTAAAATACCAATGCTTGAAAAGACCAACACCATGAGTCATACGCCTTGCGATAGTAAGGAAAATCAACATTCTCCCACCAACCGGAATGACGATCAAAGAAGAAGCACAGAATCGCTCGATATGACCTCTTTCTATCCAAAAGCATTTTTGTGCCCCAATGATCAACAAAGTTCAACTACGAAGCATGAAGAACAACACAGTATCAGAGAGCGAGATGGGAACCGGCAGCTGGAACAGCAGGTGAAAGCAAAGGAAGAAGAGGAAGAAGAAGAGGAAGATGAAGACGACGAAGTATCTGCAAAGTATCTTGCCAACCGAAGGCGACACACAACGTTTGTAGTTCAACAACAAATTCAACCCACAAGGGAGATCAAACAACAAAAAGAGGAACATCACTTCAGTGAAGCGGTCCATGATCTTAAATCCTCAAAGCTTGAAAACCTCCTGCAGCAGCAAGAACAACAGTCTATGACACACTTCTCAGAAATTAATGCAGAATTCAACGCGCCGGACAGTAAAGATGAATTTTTAGATGCGGAATCGGAATTTCATGATATCATCGTTCAAAAACAACTTTCAGAACCGATCGTTGTTGGTTCAGAAAACCAAACGACTAACGAAAAGGTTAACACTGACAGGGCAGATGGCAGTGTTCACCAAACTGTGAGCGAATCCGCAACGAAATCAGCAACATTGGCGGTAAGTGCCGAGGAGGCGGTAGATAAGGTGGATTTTTCGTCACCAGTTGCACGGGAAATTTTTGAAATATCAACTGACCTGGCTGCGAACACTGACGAGCGCGATACGCGAGCATTTGCTCAATCTGGTCATGCAGACCGTCTGGCAAACATACTGACTACTGCACCGTCCCCAAGCGAAGTCCAACTTCATCATTGTCCTGCAACTCCACCTGAAACAGGGCAAGATACGCAACAACTGCCCAGCGAAAAGCTACGTCAAGAAAATTTTGTAAGCAAAAATGATGAAACTCAACAGCCGCGACATCAAGGAATGATAACAAAACACGTACCTCCGGTCAGCACCGTAGACCAGCGGGGTGAGATCGAGTTTCCACAACGTCCTGCGACCACAACAATCACTGCGGACTACTCAAATCAGTATCTTCCGAAAGCCGAAATAAATTTGGATCCAGTAGTAGAGGTTGTTAGTGAATTCAGTTTCAAACCATATAATTTATTACCATTTTACTTATTTGAAAACAGAAATTGAGAAAATGCGAAAATATATATTTTAGCTAAAATACATATTAGCTAAGCAACGCACATCGATTAAGGTGCGGCATTCAGAACCGAGTCGCTTTTTCCAAAGTAAATCTAAATAAACTTCGCAGCTGTAGAAAAGTAAACTTCGCGAAAAAAATTTATTGTGTGAGTTTGAGTTTTATTGTTCTTAAGAGAAACGGGTTTATAGCGTTTTGTATTTTTAGCCGTTCCACCAATTCAAAAATAATAATTGGTATCGTAGCTTGATGGAGAAGCTATGTTGGCGTTGCCCCCTCAAAATGAATGTACCGTTTTGTTGGATTTTATCATTTAATGCGGCGTTTAAGCTATAAAGGACACCCATGTGAAGGTTTTGTCCGCCTATAGTCTACACTATACCATCTAGTGGTATATAGTACATGCCTACACTATATAATAAACAGATGGTGCACGAGACACCATCAGGTTAACTATAGTGTAAAGATCAGCCTACTGTTTTTTACCGGCGGTGTCAAGAGACACCTTATTTATACACTTTACGTAAAGTACGTAAATAACAGTATGGTGTAACTAACACCATATATTTTTTAAAAATTCTATGGTGTCTACACCATGCCATTATCGACAGTACAGTACTTATGTATACTATTTTAAAATACCACCGTAACCACTATGCTGTCCAAGATACCATATAATTGGTGGTGGCAAAGATGCCCAGGGGACAAAACTTTCATAAACTGGTGGGTCCTTTATAACGTAAACGCCGCATAATTCCGAAATCTGTGTTTCGAAGGCGTTAACTCGAAACGTAGCTTAAATTATTGCAATTTTGTTTAAAATTAAAAAGCATAATTTTTGAATTGCATATAAATACTTCAGTAGAAATGATCGTATTCTTAGGTTTACATGTTGACAATGAATGATATAACACTGGAATATTAAACTTTTTTCGGAAAGCCAAAGCAATATAAAAAAGTTATAAAATTTATACGCATATACAGCAGAAATATGGGCTAATTTTCACAAGCTTGGTGTAAAAATGCCTGACAAGAAAATGTTCAATATGCTACAGAAAAAATTGACTACTGAAGATCTTTAAACAAAGCCATTGTCCAGAACCCAAATGGATCGACTGTATTGTCATTCACGTAGCACTTAGAGCCCATGCGTGTATAATTGCAGCATTAATTGCCACTGATACGAACTTCTTGGCACATTTTCAAGCGTTGCGTTGACTGAGTTTGTCACGTGGCGTAACGTTGGTATATACGTGTTGTGACATTCATTAACTCTTTACTTCATGAATAGCATTTCGACTATTCTTGAGCAAACTGTTGTTGGCGCGACGTCTCGACCCAAGCCGATTGCGTTACAGTAGCGCTGGCTAGCTGAGCAATCGTGGCTTCTGCTACCGTTTATATATTTGCTATCATATATGCATCGCTGCAAAACCTCTACTTTGAACAACATCACTAGTTATCTGGCTTGTTTCAGGATACTGAGCGTCTGGCAATCAGTGAAGCAAAGGTCCGCGCAACGAGTAGAAGTAAGTCGCGTCTTACACTGGTTGAAAGAAAATGATTTCTTACACATTTGCTTTCTGGTCCTATGAGACCCGATCTGGCCCAAACACGACACTGGTAATGCAGGTGTATGTATATGTTTTTGCACATAACATAACAGTCATACATGCTCATGGGGGAGAGAGGGATTAACATCTGAATCTCAGATCCCTTTCTGGGCGCCGCTGGTCCTTTTCCCTAAAGCCGCCTCCTCCCCCACCGTCTAAAATTTTGGCAAAAATTGGCAGAAATCGGGGAAAAATAGGCAAAAGTCGGGGACAAATAGAAAAAAATTGGGACAAATTGAGTGAAAATTGGCAGAAGTCGTGGGAAACTTGGTAAAAATAAGAAAATCTTTTTAGTTCCAAATAATTTCAAAATTTTTCGCAAATTTGTCCCACTGCCGATCATCCCTTTCCGTCGATCAGCTGTTCCCTCCGTGAGAAGGCCGAATTTTTCGCTTTCCCCGAAGCACCCGCAATCCGCCCTGGGACTTAGGACTTTGGTACACAATAGCGTAGCATTTATAAGAAACCGAAACAAAAGTAGGCTCCAGTTTTTCAAAATTATTATACGCAAAATTCAAGTGGAAAAAATTGTAACTCATGATTTACATTAGTACATTTGTACGATGCAAAAGCTTCAATTTTATAACGATAAGAAATATTTCGCGATTTAAGTATTTCAGAAACCTATCAGCAACACTTACAGCATAAACTCAACCGAAGCCACGAAATCGGAGTTAATTTGTCATCACCGTCCGAAATCACGTCGGCTTCAAAAACGGCAGACATGAATAAAGCAAAACGGCTGTTTGATACACGTCGAGAACGCGTGGAACAATGGGAGCAGTCGAATCAGAGCGCCGACCATTCTTCAAGTCAAACAACATTGACAGCAGATGTGATCAGCTACGAACCTGCAATCAGTCACCGGTCAAGGAAAGAGCAACAGAGCGGTTCGGCCCAAGCCGGAGCAGCACCAACAATTGAGACATCGACAACAGGAAAGGATCGATTGATGGGCACGCGAAAAGCTGAAGGAACCAGGTTCGTTAAAATTCTCTGATTTTTATCTTCATTTTCTGTTTTTCAAAAATAAATGCATTATTAATTTTATACTTTCGCCCGTTCATTCAGGAATTTTATCAAATGCTTTTTTTACATAGCTAATTTTGATTTTTGCTCTTTCGCTAAAATTTCATACGCGCGTTGCGTGTGTTCTGTGACTAATTTGTCTTGAATTGTCATATTTCGATGTTTAGCACATTCAATTTTGCAAGTTGTTTTGAGTTAAGAAAGATAGTATTTTCACATAGTATTCTTGATGTTTCATGCAGTGTGTTACGAATATCTTTTAAAACATTTATATATCAAGTTTGCGCAAAAAATACGTAAAATCTATGAATAATATACGGCGTAAGGGGAGCGAAGTGCCACATAAGAAATCTAGATCACTATATTTTACCAAAAAATATTGACAAATTACTAGCTGGCTATTGTCAAAATGATTTACATGTAACTTTTTTTTAACTTTACACATATATTAATTGAGGAATGGTGCTAACTTTTGCAATGTAGCGGGTCTAAGGCCATGAGTATTCGTTTTTACTAATTATTTGGACATTTCACAGATGAAAGAACGTTGCCGACCACTATGTTTAACCTAAAACAAGCCAAGTTTTGTTACAATGTAGCTCGGCTTTTATTCTATATTTAACAGATCTTTGCCTTAGGATATTTACCAATCGCAGTGGCACCACTTCATGCGTTCTAATTAGGCAACAGACGGTAACAACCTTAAAATTTAAGGTAAAACCTTTGCAAATATTTTATTGCAGACTATAATAAACCACTTGCCGTACCGAGTGGGTGATATTTTCAAAAATGCATGCGAACGAATGCGAGCAAACTAAGTATTGAGACTATTTATGTGTTCGGTTAAAAGAATTATTAGAAATAAGAGTTTTAGGAATTCCAGTAGCAGCAAATGCACTCAAACTGCACATTATAACATACACAGATTTAAGTTATTGTAGCCTGTGCACGTGGCTAAGTCAGTATCGTGCAGCATAACCAACTTGAATAGTATAATCAATTTTCAGTAGGAATTTGATAAATCTAGGCACTGTCTCAGAACGCGGTTGTCTATTATTTTTAACATATTACTGAAAAAATATGTATTTTAAACGGCAACACCACTGCTTAGAACTGATGTTGTTCTCAAATGATAACCATTTATTTGAAACACCTTATATTTCGCGGAATAAAGTGGTCTGTTAGAAAGCAGCGAACATGTTGAAACAACTTAATAATCTCGCATATTCTGTACGTACATTCTTGTTACTAAATGCAGAGATGTCTTGTTCGACGAATTCTCAACTACCGTGAAAATCAGATTTCCTTAATTGAAAAGAAAATACAAGGCAAAACGAAAATGAATAGAAGATGGTGACGTCTAGCAACGTAGTAATATCGTAGCATATCAATCATCATAAGGTACGAATCATTAGCAAATGCTAAATCAATTGAACCGCGAGCGGCACAACTTTAGCTCAGATGAAGACAAAGTAGCAGAAAGCACAACCACAGGACTTTATGTTTGCTACAAAATACTACTATGGGTTACAATTCTATCCTAGAGTTGCTGAATTAATACCAAATTGGTGTATTAAGGGCAATTTAGCATACCGTCACAACGGTAGTTTAAGCTGTATTTCAATGCAAAGTGCAGAGGCTTGTATTTTTATTGATAAGAAATGACAGTGATCGTTAGCCAAAAATCCGGAACCTGTGAAAAATCTCTGTAAGTATCGGAAACTTTTGAGCGTAATACTAATGCTTTGCACTGGTTAGCTTGTAACTAACAGTAACGCCAAACCCACATGTTTCAGCGAAGCACATATTCAGATTAGCGGATTATAAATACATTTTGATAAAGATTAGTAAAAACCTGAACTTCTATATATGAATGATTATTTTTCAGTAAGCGACAAACATCAACGTTTTCTTCTTCATCGTCGTCGTCAGCAATTGCACAATCTCTTCTCGATGGATCGGGATCAAGTCGAGCTTCTCAAATGTTTGCCAAACAGCGTGAACGAACTGAAAAATATATCATCGACGAAACAAACGTACGAAAAGTTGTTCCAAAGCCCACTGTGGCAGCAGGTCCACAGCAAGCGAGACTTGGAGCTCATTCATCAAGCACAATCAAAGGCAGTAATACCACATCGTCGACCTCTAGACCTATCACACCGTCACAGCAACAGAGGCAAAATGAAGGGCAAGAGCTTGTAAGTTAAAGCCTACTGAGGGTTACAGTGTGAAGTATGTCTCCTAATAACAGTGAATCGCATCTGTAGATTTCGAAATATACAGAAATAGATGCATTCAGAAATATGCATAGTATTATCATGTCATTTTAGTGGTCGTGAGTTAAATTGTTAGGCAAAAGAACAACTTGATGCGGGGAGTTCAGGGGTGTCAGCCGCATAACTTATGTTTGGATTAGTATAAGGCTTACACAAAGCTCCGGCAAAGGCTCCGGCTTAGTTTTTGTATATTGAGAACGGCATTGCATACGTTTCGTTTGCACCCATAAAAGTTATTTTGGCCGTGGGTGCAATGATGATCTTGTAATTATACAGGCAACTGAGGTCTTTTCGTTATCCCCCCAGCCGGAATTTTGACAATTTTGAAATGTACAGGTAGAATTTTGGTACCAATCGATTCAAATCGATGAGCTGGTTCAGAAAATCCCCATTTTACCCATATCCCTGACAAAAATTTTTTTTCGATTTTTCAAAAATTTTTTTGTTAAGAATATAGTCATATTGGGCACCATTCGACGCGTCTTGATGAGACAAATCTACTGGTATGTAATTTATTGAAATCTGTCACACCGTTAGAAAGTTATGAGGGCTCAAGTAACCCTGAGGGGCCTAAGTAAAATGCAGGCCATGCCGTTCTGGGTATACTAAGCCTAAGCCTTAGTCTTAGCCTAAGCTAAGGTCTTTATATGAGACATACACTAAGCCTAAGCCTAAGTCGGGGGCTGCCGTCCCCCGAACCCCCTGTCTAAGCTGTTCTTTTTTTCTAACGTTATAACGTACGGCCCATCAGGGTTACTTGTTCCCTCATAACTTTGTAGCGGTGGGGTATATTTCAATAAATTACACCCCAGTCGATTTGGCTCATCATATGACCATACTCCGAAGAAACAAATGTTTGGGTTCCCAAGTGACCATTGGGACCTCAAAAAATCCAAAAAAAAATTGTCAGAGATGTTTTAAAATGAGTATTTTCTGAACCAGCTCATCGAGCTGAATCGATTGGTACCAAAATTTTATCTGTACCGTCAAAATTGACGAAATTCCTGCTGGGGGATAACCGAAAAGACCCAAAAAATGCACCCTGCTTCTGGTTTACAATATGTAATTTCTCGGATTAGTTTTTATTGTCAATTAAATACAAAATCTATATTTTCAGTTAAAAATGCAACTAAAATTAGAGGCACAAAATTGCTGGTTAATTGTGAGACGAGATATTTCAGTTTGCTGTTCGGGTTCGGCTGAATGCATGATAGATTTCAGCCAGAAAATCTGAACGCAAAGGTCTGGTATTTTCAGAAGTAGGAAGCTGCGAAGGTTTTCATCCGAATCGTCACATTATGTGGTTTTCGTGTGCCTCTTAGAAATCGGTAAGTGCGGGTGTTCCATTTGGAAAAGTGGGAACAACCGGCATGAGCTTGCTTTTGATAAATAGGGAAGAACGATAATTTCCATTTAAATCATGCCATTAATTGTGTCTGCTGATGCGTTTCAAACACAGGAAAATATTACAACTCAATACCCGGCAAGTGTTTTAGAAATATCTACTCTGAAATAGACATGAATGTTTCTATCCATAAAATCCGAACTAAATAACACATTTTATGCTTATAATAATCTAGAAACTACCCACAAAAAGTAAATCGAAGCTTTTTGTTTGTGGTTTTCAGAAACCGAGAAACACGACGCTTTCTGACAGTAATACGACAGCTTAATGTTAAGGTTATAGTTTTCAAATATCTTTGGGTAACTAGTGTTAAATTATGTCCTAGAACGTATCTACTTCATGACGTCGTTTATTAGATGCCAAAATGCAATATTGTAATTTGACCTGGAACCGTATCTTTGTTGATTTCAGCAGATGTCTCGCTTTCTTTCAAGTGGAGTGCAGTTAGTTAAATCACCTTGGGAGGCAGCTCTCGAAGATCCCCGTGGTGATCCCAGTCGAGCGTTCGTTGAGTCGAATCCACGTCCGAACCGTCGACGATCGGTAACCCCGAGTTCAGTTACCGGTGGGTCCGTTTCTCGCTTGACAACTGCAACGCCTCTCGGAACAAGCTCTATGAATAGTGCGAGTATTACCAATTTGCTTACTTACCAACCGCCAGCAACAACTTCACAGAATCATTATCCTCCACTTCCTCTTTCTTCTGGGGGGCCGCTAAGCTATCATGGCTCAATTCACGCACAATCTCGTGAAACTACGCCTCACAGTACCCGACCGACAACTCCGTCGTGGATGCCGCAAGATTATCAGTCAGGTATAAATGTGAATGTAGTTGTTTAATAGTATCGATGAATGACCAAGTCAGTTTGTTGCATACGTGCTCGATGTCCAAGGTCCTAGGGAGTAGCCAAGAGCTCATCTGGGAGGCCTTCTGGGTATGCGTGGGTCCTAGGGTGAGAAGAAGGTCGTTGGGGTGGAGGTTGCGACGCCTATGTGTTTACCTGTGAGGGAGAACCCGTCGAAGAATAAGGGGTGGTGGAGCGGTCGGAGTGTCAGGAAGCATGCTTGGTTTAATAGTGCCTATTCAAAAAAAATTATTTCAAAACAATTAAATTTCAAGCATAAATTTAATTAAAGCACCTAATTACATTTTCAATTCACAAATAAAACTTATATTGCTACCGTTTTATCTCCGAACTCATATATGCACCCCCGCCGACACCCAGGCTACCCCTGAGAGCTTAGAGCGTCAGCGTATATAATATATGTGTTTAATATTATAGCATGCGACGTATACATTACAATGGCATGTAATACTAGAATACCAATCATCCCTGTTATTAAGTCTGTTACGCAACTGCAGCCACTAAGGCAACTGATGCAATAGAATTTGCCAATTGCCTCGCATCGAGTTTGCAGATGAATTCCATGACAACAACCAATATTCGTTACTGCGCTACTTATCCTCATTAGTCAAATGAATAATGAATATATAAACACGATAGTGAGTTGAATATGAACGCTTGTCACACAGTCAAAAAACACCGAAATCAATGTCACAGCCAAACGGTTTAATGAATTTGATTACTGAAAAGTAACATTTTCACCTTTAGTAAACAGAACGAATTAGCATTAGCGTCAAAATATGCGCAATTGAACCATATGGATCTTTTTGGGAAGGTGATCAAATGAGTTAATAATGGTGGTTCATAATAGTGGTGGTTCTCCAACGATCGCTCAGATGGCAGAGATCTTTTCGTTGTATTTAAAACAAAAAGAAACAAACTATGCGTTGAAAAACTACAGAACTAATATATTATTTGTTGCTTGGTTTCTCCAATAAAGATCTCATTTGCAAATTTTTTTATGGTTTTATTCTTGCTTCCGTAGTAAATAAGTATAGAAAATAAGCTGAATTGTTGCGTGCATTGCAGGGATAGCGATAAATCGATAATCTGAAGAGAAAATATGGTCTTTTGCATAAGGTTTTGTGAGATGGCTTTCCAACTATTTCCGCGGAGGTGCTTCCTTTTTAACCTTTTCAGGCATCAATTACACAGTGTATCTCGTACTGTGCACAATTCTTCCGTTATCTTAAACCAATGTCATTTGGCTGTGAGTTTTTTACGCGGCGGTCGCTAAACCATAGATTGAGTAGCGGAGCTACTCTTCCAAAGTGTCGGACGTCCCACCATGCCATATTTACCGCCCCAAATTGGCTGTATATACTGGAAGATTTATTTTAACATTAATTGATAACAGATAACACATACACGTCGCGGATGTCACAATCGTTAGTCGAAAAAGCAGCTGTTACCACCCCACGTTCTTGGAAAGAATTCACCGGTAAATCGTATGATCCTAAATCGCCGTCCGCTCATCGTCGACATGTTCAAAGCACTACTACTGGCGGAACTGGACTGGGTTCAGTTGTATCGCAGCGTGGCACATTAGGACTTCCTGTTGTTGGATCGTTTGCTGGCTCATCATCAAGTGCTACGGGAATATTAGAGGCGACTACCAACGGATTGATTAGCAGCCAGCACTGGTTTTAGGAATCAAATTAGTACTTCATGGAGCTAATATTTTTCAACGGAACAATATAATTCATGGACATGTTGAAGAGATGTTGTGGAAACGGCCGCAAGATGCGAAAAGTCACGATTTCCGTGGTAGCTTATTGAAAATCTCGATAGTGGTTATGTGCTCCGGAAAATTTGTTTAAATTAAAGGTGACTGGGTTTCAAGTATCCAGCAAAAAGTTACTTTTGTTTAGATGCAGAGAAATTGTCCAACGTATTGAGGTGTAGATAAATAAACTGAGTATTTGGAAAAGATCTCTAACATATTTGCAACAACGCGACAAAGCTGGAGGTGAAGGTAGAACGAATGAACTTTTAATGCTTGTTATGTTAATGTATTTGTTGGACTGTTATTATTTGGTACCGTATTGACTAAATTTTTCTGGCAAGTGTTATTTCTGTACAAGGTGGAGGTTTCACACTATGCTTAGATCTTAAAATATATATTTAAATTTTAGCAACACTTAATTGTTTTATTTTGTTTCATTATTGGTGTCTCTATACTGGATAAGCAAGAATAAATGCTATAGATGCGGTAAGACGTAGAATCTAAGTATAACCTCACGATTATAGCCACAAGTTTCTTCACAGAGGTGCATTATATGTGCTAGGCGGTTCCACAGCTTAAACACACATTTAATTCATTAACGTGGATTTAGGTTCTCTTATATTTCAGAGGCACTCTGGAGACTACTGATTAAATCGTCCTTTTGAAACTAAATATAGTAAGATCAAATTAGAACCGATCAGGCTCCACTTTTTTTAAGAGTTCCGGCTTGGCTAGAGATATATTGGTACAGGCTAGACTCGACTTGGGCTTAATTTCTTACTGGTATCTGGCGAAATAGGCAGAAGTTTTCAAGTCTTGTAAATAATGACTAGCGAATT
This sequence comes from Trileptium ribeirensis, assembly GCA_030248225.1. Taxonomy (NCBI): domain Eukaryota; kingdom Metazoa; phylum Nematoda; class Enoplea; order Enoplida; family Thoracostomopsidae; genus Trileptium; species Trileptium ribeirensis. Next base: position 15,045 of record JASANE010002002.1, read on the forward strand.
GATGATGCAAGTTTTTAGCAAGCATAATAATTGTAGTATTTATCTTATACATAGGGTGATCAACAGGTCGTATTTTCATAATCTTCAAAAGTGGGTAACAAGTATCTGCTATGCACATGTGACTGCTCACTTGTTACCAGTGACGAGGATTTGTTAGGAACCTTTAAACATATTGTCATTAATAACCTGGTTTATTCTTGCCACAAGATCACGAATTGGGTCTGGCCGTAAAATATGTTATGAAGTTTACTGTGCTATGCTTTTCGTTTATGCCAGTGAAAAATTTCAAATTCTATCTTTGAGCAATAAACATTATGTATATAATCCTGCTCTTTGATTAATAGATTAATTAACTTGTTCCTTTTTTGTCCCAGGGTTCGCCTAACTCGAAAACAACAATAAGATTTTTCGCACTTCCTGAAGATTCAGCGAGGCCCTCGGGGACACACGCCCTCCATCCGGCATCGCAAATCAATTCAGCCACAAAAGCGGTATGAACGCCGAACATTCCACTAAGTTGCCAATTTTACAAAACAGTCCGTAAAACCGTTGACAATAAAGCATCCCTTACATTCGATATACTCCTTAATCGCTACTGAAATTTGAGCCAGGGTCACCTCAGGAAAATTTTTCAAGCCTAACTCAGGTTAACTAGTCATATAAACCATGGATCTATTATATCTCAAGGGTTGTTTTGTATTCCACCTACGACCGTGGGGAATCGGAAGGACTTCGGCCTCTTATTGAGTCTCCCTCCTCTTGAATCACATAAATCGGAGCTCCACAACGTTTCATTAATTCCGGACAACACTTGCTCTAGCTATTTCAAGGTAAGGCTGGGTTCACCCGAGAAGTGATGAACAATCGACTCACAACATAGGGTCAACGAGCTACATTCAATCACTAACGTTTCAGAGACCAATAGCCGCACTCACATCACAGCTGGCGCTCACCAAAAGCAGTTCCTAAGGAATGCGGCCTCCCCTTCTCTAACGCACACGCTCAGGTTACCATCCTTAGCTCAAAACATCCCGAACCCAAAACGAAATCATTGTGGCGTCGACTCCCTTTGAAAACAAAAGACAGAGAAAACCAAACCATAGTAACATATTGAGCGTAAAGCAACGGAGGCGGTCAAAGTTCGGTAAAGTCGACCGAACTTCGTGCTGCCGAAGTCGAACTGATTCCTCGGTTCACAGTGTCGCTCGTAACCTCAAACTTTTCGGCCGTGTTGTGGGATAGCGATCTTGTCGCCATCCAATCGCCGTTGGTTGCTGCACGCCCACTTTTTCGGACTTAACTGCGGAAGTCCAATTAGGAGCATTTCCGGAAGCTTAAAGTTGATAGCTACCGTAAGGCGTCGTTGCCTGTAAAGAGAGTCTGGTTGAATCGAAATCGCCGACAACAAATTTGAACCCTCCGAGTTGTAAGAGGTCGAACATCTGTTTTCTAGATCCAATTTTCCCCACGGAACATGCGCTCTAAAGCCTCTATTTCCCGTGATCATCGCCGGATGTTCTTTTAATTGGAACTACAGCATTAATCATTAAATCATTTATCGCCCTTTTGGCTATCATATATCACTTTGATTATAAGCAATAATTTCCGGGACACGTAATTTTTGCAACCCAAATTGAAAATCTGTCCTCTTTTTTGGGATTGCTCAACCATCTCCTCGTAGTTTAGATCATCCCCGTAACGCCGAGTGAAGCGGCCGGAAGTTAAATCGGGACATAATCTCAAGCGATGGCCACTAATCACCTGCGTAACCTTTGGAGAACGCCATTAATCTAACGATCGAGCGAGCTGGTACGTTATATCCAGCTCATGTGTCATCCCAGTCATCACCATCCATTAATCCCGCTTTTCCGTTGCCTTTCATATTTCAGGACGCCGCCCAGCTATATCGTCTTCACGGAACGTGACCCAGCATTAGGACATTGTGGCACGTCGATCAAAGTTGTCGCTTTACGTGATTTTCAGCTTTTTTCGCCAGCTTCGTAGCGTCCCAGGGGGTGCGTGGGTCATCGGACGGCACCCAGCCTGGAGTCGGGGACGGGGAACCCGGCCATGAAGCATTCACCCGGACAGCACCCCTCGGGTCTGCCGAGGGTCGCTGCTGGTCCCCAAACCCACCCCCTTTTTTCCCACCCCGGTTCTGCGTCCATGCTTATATACGTATATGTTATATACTTATAAAAATATGAAATTTAGTATAATACACATATATTTTTTGTTGTCGTCGTGTCCTCGTCATCGTTTCCGGCGTTGATTATTCATTCGACGAGGACACGATGATTGTGCCGACACGAACGACTGATACGAGGTCAGTCGAGGAGAAAGGAAGGAAAAACAAAACACGGCAACAAAAGAAAAGAGAGAAAAAAAGAGCGAGAAAGAGAGGGACACGGGACGGGGTGGGGCAAGGGTCCTCAGGGGGAATATCGGCGGGTAAGGGTCGAATTCGGTCCCAGGACCAAGAGCGGGGTCGAACGATACCAAACACGAGGGGGGTAGACGTAATGTTGGGACCAGACCCACCGGGGTCTGTTTACCTACTTTAGTGTGGGGAGTTTTGGCGGGCTCTCCCGCCTTAATGGAAGGACAGAACGCCACCCGCCGGGCATCGTTGGACTCGCCATCGAAAGGCGATTCGAATAAGGAGCGACACGCTGGTCCCGCGTGCTAAAATCGAAAAAGTGTTAAAACGGCTATGATAAGGTCAGTTTTGACGGAGGTGAGGGCGCTTTCGGTGGCTGTCCCGGGTTGACGGGTGGGAGGACAGAGACCCGCCGGGTATATTTGGAGATGCCTTGACAAGACGAACATAATGAGGGGCGGTTTGCCTACTTTTGAGCTGTGAATAAAATTTCAAGTATTTTGTACCACCATTAGTTATTATTCCAGACTAGGAGCACTTTGACTCACCGTAATGGACTAACGGGATGTCGGGCGAAGACCCGCCGTACATCGTCCTACTCGCCAAGTATGAAACGGAAAGAAATTTATATCAATTTATGTAGCATGTAATACAAAACTGGCCACGAAGCGGAGGGGCAGCTGACATATCGGCGCATTGGCTAAGCGGGTCGAGACCCGGTTGGGCTCGGTGGGTGCCAAGATGGGTGGGCTACGTGGTGGTGCGTAGAACTGCCTCCGGTCACGCTGCAATAAGAAGGAGGAACGCTCGCAATGTCGAATATCAGCCGATTTCAGGCACTGATGGCGTGAAAACGAAAGCTTTAGTGGCCGTCCTCTAGCGGATTAAAGGGCACAATTAAATCCGACGACGTTCTTTGGTTGTCCGGTTACCTAGGTTATCTGGCGAGATAGCCGGTTCCGTCGAGGGTGGCCCTGTTTGCAAGAATAAGAGATCACATAAGCGACGATTCACCGAAGCCGGCTAAGACTACTGATGAGACATGGGGATTTTAGACATTGGGAGATGACACACAAGAAGTGAAAGGGAGGGTTCGTTCGAGGAGGTAAGGGAAGTGACGGAGGGGCGTCAAAACGAAAAATTATGGGTAATACATAAATATGCAATATGTCGAGAATGTACCGATTTTACACCTTTCTCAGCAGCCGAACTTGGCGTAAGTAACGGCTGTTTAGTCAATTTTAACGTGTTTGTTCCTTAAACCTCGAGTGAACCCCTCGTGTGAATTAGGACGTTTTGACCTCATCGGGGAGCCCGTGGAATTCTCTATCGAAAAGTAATTGGGTCGTTTTCTCGATATCGAAGTCATTATACGGTTACGAGCCGATAAGCGAGCCCGACATCCGTCGTTCCCGAACATTCGGAAAATACCGTACCCCGGGTTTCCATTAATTTAAGCTCACAGCTTTTTGTTATTTTTCTTGACAATGGCTACACGTATTATTCGCGACCATGGCTACATATATTATTAGACTTGAGCAGATTTGATACTTTTAATAGTCGGAATCACTATCGGGCCAATGGTTTGACTTGGTCGATCAGTGGCCTCCTATTCCCGGACGGCTATAATTTTATAATTTTGGACTTTTGGTGAGATAGTATAGCTGGCCGGTTGCCGACGAGTATCCGAAGATCCTAAGAAAACTTTCATTGGCGATTTCCTTTCTTTGACAGGGTCCTTTTTATAGCTCCCACGACTTAACGAAGTATTCATAGAGCACATAGTACAACATAAAATGGATCATGCTAAGGCCAGGCATAAAGAGCATATAAGCGGCAATTAGTAACAAGCAAAATAAGCATCATGCATCAATTGGCGACATTAACAAGCGAATAAGCAAAAGATCTATGAACAACACAATAGTATAAATAAGACCATGGCACCATGCAGCGCATCCATCCGTACTCGATCGACTTTCGGCCGTCCTCATTTAGATGCTAGCGTCTCATTACAAAATCTCCTTAACGATCCCTTAGGTTCATCTTGGGTTATTCTTACACAATTTTATGACCGGATTCCTGCTGAAACACACGTAAGGGGCCTGTTACACATGTCGATATAGCAACGACAATTAGAACTGAAGCAATCATATTTCGCTGATATGCAAGAAACGAAGATATTTTTGTCCCGCGACCTTATTTAACTTCCATAACGAATTGAATTCAGAATCAATTATAGGCTTATCAAGAATTAAGGTGACACTATTGTATATCTACAAGCAGCTCTCGTCACGAAATCTTGACCCTACCATCGCAGATACTTGTGCTAGTAAAATACCTAGTTTCCATGGCGCTACTCGGATTTGTGAACAGCTTCAACTTCGTTAACCACCGTTAAATTAAAATAGAATAGAGTCAGTGCCAAACAATTTTTAGCACGATAGGAAATGGGACTTGTTACAATTATAGATATTGGTTGTACGATATGAGCGGTGTCTAAGTTTTCACGAAATCGAGCAGGTGTTTCACTCAAATGAAAATCAAAATTTATGTACCTGAGTCGTTGACATCTGTAATCTGTTCATAAGTTTAAAGGGGTAATGTAATCTTTAAGGGCGTAAGTAAAGTGCGTGTTATGTCGTTCTGGATATTCAAAGCCCAAAGCCTTAGCCCAAGCTTCGCATCTTATATACCACTTAGGCGAAGCCTAAACGTGTGTCGGGGACTGGCAAGAATAAATAAAAACTACACGAAGCTCCATATTATATCGCCATATTTTTAGGTCTGAGACACGTTCTGTCAGTGTGAAGGAAAATTAAGTAAAAAGGCTACATTTTCGGCACCACGACTAATTTATTAAATTTTCCGAATACATTACGTTTCACAATGATGTGTCCCAAATTCAGTTTCAACGATGTGTACTAATTTACTACTTTAGTTTAGCAAAGGCCTTAAGAAGTATCAGCTATCCTTAAGTTAGACTGTCAAAAATTTAATAGTTGCGGTGGAATCGATAACCGTATCACAGGAAAAGATTTCGTATTTACTGATTTTTTTATTAAGTTAACAAATCTGGGATGTGGCATCTAAAAGGTGTAAATAAGGCTAAAAACAACACTAGATAATCTCTTATGGTATCTTGAGATATTAAAATATGGACGCATACTTTTCCGTACAATTCCGCACATGTAATACACAAATCGGATGAAAGCTGTAAACAGGTTTGAGGTTGAAGGAATGAATTGACGCTTCACGTTCATGGACGGATGTGCATTCAGCGATATGAATATTCATATGCACGTGGAACGTCAATCGCATTAATTAAAAATAATTTCAGGGAAATTAGTTAATCTATTTCACAGGTGTACATGCAACAACTAATTCGCATTTTGCGTGCTGTACAACAAAATAACAAAAAATTGTTTTTCCCACGAAATAGAGCAAAATATAGATTTACATTTTAAAACTAAACTCATTTGTTGATAAAATATCCAACAATGCTTTTTTAAATGATTGAACTCAAGTACATACAGTCATCGTCGCTAACGTCGCAACATCGGCACACTAAACATCTTACAAACTTTGTGTAACGTTTAAACTAAGACATATGTCAAAGTGTTCCGTTAAATATTCGAAAAAGCATCTAGTCACAAAATATTTAGTCTGTATCGTGATCCTACTTAAATGACACGCGGCCCATTTATTGTTGAATATATTTTGTATTTTTATATTTGTTATTGTAATTATGTATTTTCGATCTCTCGAAAGAAAATTGGTCGTTTGCAAACCGGCGGGCGGAAAATTTTTTGAGCTATTGCTGACCAGGCAGCCGAGTGTACGACCAGTGTCCAAACGCATCAACTAGTACTTTCCGCAGAATATTTAGTTGGCTTGATTTTTATAAAATAGTAATTTTAAATCTTTATAATTTTACAACTTTAAACTTTTACAAAATGGGAAAAAAATTCTGGAACCACTATCAACTGTGTTTATATTCAGATTAGCTGAAACTTTTATGACATGAGCCAATATAAAGGACAGTTGCCTCACAAAAGAATGGTTTCTTCGCAATTCTTCTGGAAAGTATCTTGGATTGTTGATATTGCATAAAGCCAATAGGGTACATCCAGAAAATTATTTGGCACCTCTAGACATGCAGCTGACAAGAAATCGATGGCTTCACCCAATTTAGCTTCCGCCAACAGAGATTCTATAGCACATATTTTAACTAATATATCTTCAAGGAAAGGACGGAGATAAAACGAAATATCCAAACACTCAAATACAATCTCCTTGTTCTCTCAGTCGCAGGGTAAAGTTGCCAGGCTTACCGTAGGCGTAAAATCACCATCCCATTGCCGATTGATTGTCGATTTGTAGTTGAATCACGATCCATGACGACGTTCTGCTCAACAGGAACGGGATGGCTAATTGTAGGCGATGTCGATCAGGACGGACTTCAGTTGCCATCTGAACGTTAAAGTTGTTGACTCGCTAGACAGAATAGCTGACGGTATATAATTCCAGATGAACGGCGCAATACATTTAACACTGTTATCCACTAGCAATGAAACTTGGAGCTCTTGTCGTATAGAGAGATGCTGACTACTACACAGGTGGGGCTTGTCTTTCAATTAGTCAGGGCATCTGCTATGAAGACATTTAATCGACTAGGCAGGCAACCTTGAAAATAAATCGCTGCTTTACAGGGAGCCAGTGCAGGTCATGCCATGCTGAGGTAATATGATCTCGATGCCGAGTTAACGTTAACCGAGTTGTACAGAAACAGCAAATGATATAATGTTTACATCTGTATACTGTCATCCAATTTTCTACGTATCCCGTGCGCCAAGAAGACTTAATGTGTCAGCACACCTTTTTGGTCTGCCGCAATATGGTCATTCATAAATTGATCACCAGTTTTGTCAAAAACGATGTTGTAGTTCAAGAGTGCTATCTCTAATGTTTCTCGGCTAACAAAACTCAGAGGTATATAATTATTATAGCCAAAGTATATACATCTTTTATAAATAACATGAACTTGACACTGCAAGAACACATATTGCTTATGTTCCTATGCATATTTACTGACTCATACCCCCTGTCTATATAGTAGTTTGTTACAGTCTGTTGGCACACATGTAAATCAAAGCAGACGCTAAAACACTGTATCTCTCAGATTTTGCATTGAAGCAAATGCAGTTGCAATAGCAATTATATGCATGCTACCAACCGAATCAGGCGAAATGGTTACAAGTTTTCTAGCATTTTAGCTTAACCCTCTCATGCCCACTAGGCCCAAATGGACCCAACGACATTGCGACTCGTTGTGTTTACTGAGTATGTCGTATGTCGTACGTTTGAACGTGCGTTGTTATTCGCTCGCATTGTGAGGTTCCTTAAGGAACAGGAGCAACAGCTCTCAGATAGCTCAGTGGTTTGCGTACACAAGTTTCATCCGTGCGTTTCGCGTTCGATCCGTGGCGCGGGCTTGAGTTTGTCAAACATTGCACGATACACAAATTAATTCGGGCATGAAGGGGTTAATTAAAAATTAACCTATCGCATAACTAACCCTCTCATGCCCACTAGGCCCAAATGGACCCAACGCACATTGCGACTCGTTGTGTTTACTGAGTATGTCGTATGTCGTACGTTTGAACGTGCGTTGTTATTCGCTCGCATTGTGAGGTTCCTTAAGGAACAGGAGCAACAGCTCTCAGATAGCTCAGTGGTTTGCGTACACAAGTTTCACCCGTGCGTTTCGCTTTCGATCCGTGGCGCGGGCTTGAGTTTGTCAAACATTGCACGATACACAAATTAATTCGGGCATGAAAGGGTTAACGTAAATTTTGCTTTTATACATATACGCTAGGTGAAATTTTCAGCAATGGATTATTGCAAACTGATTACGGAATTTATAGCTGTTCAAACACACTAACCCGAAAAGAACATATTTCGGTCATAAACCCAAGTTCTCGGTATGACTGTATACGTTTTAGACAACGTATCCGGAATAAAACTTAGCAATAAAAAAATTCGATATTAAGTGACAAACCGCTACAGCCGAATTATGTGATCCAGCTCGTGATGTTTTGGCATAATCGAACCTTGCCCTTGCAAGGCAAAATGCACAGACTAGCTAACCCAGTAAGTTTGTACCAGCCTGGCTGGGCCATGTACCTTGTGTTAATAGACCGCGTCGGCCATTGGAGTTTTAGTTTAGTGCTAGCTATTTTATTTAGTGCTAGTTTCTATTATGCTAAATACGTACACATGCGCATAGGTGGAGTGAGGAGAAATCGTTAGCTGCAGGGAAAGATCTACCTGCTAAATAACTCCCCACAGACGATCCCCCTCCCACCGACCGTCTATCCCCTAAGCCGACTGACCTACGAAACTTATGACATACCTGCGGATAGGGGTTACTCCCTGAGCTATCATATCCTCTCGGCAGTGCAAAGCGCCGACACCCCTGGCAGCTAACTGCTATTGGCGGCGCCGCAGCCATCAAACAAACATCGAGGCGGCGAAGGTGCGTACCCGCGCTCATCCCAGCCCCAAAGTCGCAGCACTTTCTCTCACACCCAGCGCCGAAAAAGCCACACCCCCCAACCCCCGATCCGAAGGCGCGGCACCCCGTCCCCCTCAGCGCCTAAGTCACCGCACTCCCTCTCAAAGCCGAAGACACCGCACTTTCATCTCATCTTGTTGCTGACCCTTTCGGTAGGGCAGGCTGTCCCTTCCCCATAGCACCGGCTGTCTTTCTGAAACCTCAAACCTCGTGCATTTATGATTAAATATGTAACGTCTCCACATCCCAACGACAATTTCCATGCAGTTTCATGAAGTTCGAGTTTTCTGACACTAGAACTTCACAGCACGCAATCTTTTGTATTAGATATAGCCAGTTGATCTGCAACTTGTATTAGTCATTGTTTAAAGGTAGAATAACTACTCAAGTAACTTTTTCCGTTTTTATCCACTGTTTCTATCGCGTTGTTGCAAGTCAATATTTTCGCTACTGGGCAACCTCTTAGCCGAACAGTACTTAATCTTTATCTCTGCAGCCCAACATGATCTAAACTAGCGTTTACGTGCTTACGCCATGATAAACACATTGAAAAAAGTTAACAAACCGTTAAAACACATGCATAAGCAAAACAATCGCAAAAATAGCGTTAAAGATTGCGGAAAGTAATTTTTGGTCGAAAATTACATCAGCTAGGTCAGTCTAGACAAGCTGATCATTATCACCGTGGCAGGTTGTAACAAAATCGAAAATCCGGCCTTAGTGCACACATCTTAAGGTAAAATACGTGTAACAGGACCGTTCCGGCCCGTTACGCGTTTTTGTGGGATTTTTTGACGTTGAAATCACTAAATCAAGTCGTTAACTGAGCTCGACTACGTGAAGCCAATTTTCCAAGGGTACTTCGGTGTACCCGAAAAGCCTGACGGAAATCCAAATCTTAGGGAAATAGTTGGTATATTGCATGGTTCCATGGGATGTTTGTAACAGTGCTTTGCTAATTAATATATAGCTTATTAACAATCTGCTCTGTATTATTTTGTTAATTACCATTCGTCGTTGTAACTATTAACTTTGCCATTGCATGTTTTATGTTATGACAGAACAACATTTTAGACGGGCTCATGTAAGTCCACATGAAGTTTGCTTCGGTTAAGGGTTCAAACTTAGAACGAGGGAAAATGCAATCGGGTACCTAACCGGTATCAAGATAGGAAACCTGGACGGAACTCGACCACTTGCCCCTATTCCCCCATCGAAACTTCAAACTTACGACTGTCCGCGGATAGGAGGCCACCGATTAATCGAGCTAAACCATTGGCCCACTAGTGATCGAAGCCAAAAATATCAAATTAACTCAAGTTAAATAATATATGTAGCCATGGTCGCACGTAATACACGTCGCCATGGTCGCGGAAACAACGAAAAGCTAGAAGCTTAAATTGGGGGTACGGTTGTTTCCGACTATTCGGAAATGACGGCCGCCGGGCTCGTTTATCACCCCGTAGCCGTCTAAACGGCTTCAATATGGGGAAATTACACTTTTCCAAACTTGACAAGCGGGACAGGTGTGTCGCCCCTCATTTGAATTGACTCGGCGTGGCGAGTCCAACAATCCTCTGAGGGCGTCGTTCTGCCCAGCCGTTAGGGCGGGAGAGCCCGCCAAAGCCCCTATATTAATACACATACATCGACCCGAGTGGGTCTGGCCCCGCCCAACCTCTCCCCGTGTCCCTCTCTTTTTCTCCGCTCTTTTGCTGCCTCTGTTGTTGTTGTTTTCGTTCTTTCACCTTGACCGACCACACGGCCGTCGTTCGCGTTTGTCGTGGTTGTCGCGTGTGTCGTTTGTTCTCGACGCGTCCTCGCTGCTCTGTCGACCAACGCCGGAAATGTCGACGAGGACAGCAGAGGACACAAAAGAAAAAAGGAAGACGAAAGAAAAAAAGAACAAAACAAAGAATGCCACATATAGGTACATATATTTAACATACAAATTTATATAAATTTTAGAGTTTTATAGTCTATATAAATATATAAGGACGGACTTGCTGGGGCGAAATAGGGGTAGGTTTGGGGACCGGTAGCAGGCCCCGGGAGACTTGGCTGTGGGTGTCCGCCCGTCAGACGTTCCCCGGGCGGGTGCCCCGTTCCCCACCTCAGTTCGGGCCCCATCCGATGACCCACGTCCCCTGGGACTCTCGGAAGCCGACACAGCAAGTATGAAAACATGTACTTTGCCCGACGTTCCGCACTGTCCTCACGCTCGAGGGTCACGTCTTGGATGGAAATAAAGCCTATTTAGCTGGGCGGCGTCCAGCGACAACAGGGATAACAAAGAGGAGATTGATCGATGACGTCGTAATGGATGATGCACGAGCGAGGCGCAAATTGCCAGCTTACCGGGTTATCAGATTAATGAGGGACGACTAGAGTGTATCTTGCGCTGCTTTATCGTCATTTATCTTTCGGTTATTGCGCCTGACGTTACGTGGTTGATTTAAACGACGACAAAGTGTTTGAGTAACCCAAAAGAAGAAACATGTTTTCATTTTGGTCGAACTTAGATCAAGGGCAGGAAATTGCATCTCGGAAATTGTTACCATGGAATCATCGTCGACAGGATCGTCGTGATGATCGGTGTTTTTGGATTTGTTTAAAAGAACATCCGGCACTAATGAGATGATCGATCACATCCACACACGGGAAATAAATGCTTCAGAGTTCACCCTTTCGTGGAAAAATGGGGTCGGGAACACAGATGGTTGACCTACGACTACTCGGAGGGTTAAAATTTGATGTCGGCAATTTCGATTGAAGCTCTTTAAAGACTATGACGGTTTACGGTAGCTGTCAACTTTAAGCTTCCGGAAATACTTCTAATTGGACACCGGGGATAAACCCAAGAAAAGTGGGCGGTTAACTACCGATGGTGATTTAATGGCGACGAGATTGCTATCTTAAAGTACAGCCGAAAATCTTGAGGTTGCGAGCATCGCCCCGGCTCATGGAATCAGTTCGACTTCGGCACCGCGGTGTTCGGTCGACTTTACAGACCGGCTCCGTCGCTTCACTCACGTGTTTTATTTTATTAAATTTGCTTGGTTGGAAGTTCGACTATTTGTTTTGGTTTCGACCTAATGGTCACGATACTTCACATTAATGTAGGGGTGCGGGTACTAAAACTGGGGAGTTTAGTTTGTCTCGGGGATGGTTTATCTAGACTGAAACTCCGAACGGTAAGGGTGTGCATTGACCAGAAACTTTCATTGTCGAGCGTAGCTTGTTGTCAGCCCCCACTAGGTCGATTCTCCGAGTGTTTTTGGTGGAACCCGCCTTGTCCCAAATTGCCACATGTAGTGTTGTCTGGAATGTACAGCACAAGTCGAGTTCCGATTCAGGTGATTAGGAATCGTTGTTAGCCAAAGTCTTTCTGGTTCCCCGCGGTCCTAGGTAGAACACAAAATAACTTACTCGGATAGAATAGATCCACGTTTTGCATGACCTATTGAGCCGAGCTAGGCATGGAAGAATTTTCCCTGAGACGATCGAGGTTAAAACTTTCTGAAAACTAGTAGAGCTGGGCGCGTCTAGGTGTTGCTTTTGAGAGTTGCTGGTTGTTATCTCCTCTTAATGTTCGGCGCTCATCCCGCTGTTGGGACCGAACGGATTTGAGACGTAGGAAAGGTGACGGATACTGTCACGGGTTTCTAAGCATTTATGTCACACGAAAATTTCAGCGGGTTTATTTTGGGCTAAATAAACTGGGTATGGTAGCAAAGGAAACGAAATTCTAGGACTGACATTACCCGAGTTAGTGACCGTAGTTCTAGGGATGAATTATGCTTTACGTTATGTTGCCCCTTCATACCTTTTTGTTTTGCTTTCCTTGATTCGTACTATGTAGCTTTCACAAAAAAATGCGTGCAAAAACCAAGCAGTTTTGTCTCTTACGGCCGGCCGTAAGAGACAAAAATCACTTAAGGCTGGCTGTATAATATTTTAGTTTCATATAGATAGCTATAAGGCACTTTTGTCTCTTACAGTCCATTGTAAGATATTTTAATCTCTTACAGCTGTCTGTAAGAGACCTGTCTTTTAGAGCTGAACACAAGAGATAAAAGTCTTTAACGACTGACCATACGAGATAAAAATATCTTAAGAATTGCTATAACAGGTTTTAGTTTGTAATACATTGCAGTTAAAGACAAAAGTATCTTAAAGCCAGCCGTGAGAGACTTCAAAACCTTACGGATAGCTGTAAGAGACATTTGTCTCTTATAGCTATTTATAAAAACAATAGTTTCTTGCAGCTAGCCGAAAGAGACAAAAATCTGTTACGGCTAAATGAAAGAGATTTTAGTTTGTTTTAGCTTGCTGTTAGAGATTTGTGTCTGTTTCGGGCATTTGTAAAAGACAAAAGTCTTTTATGACAAGCTGTGAGAGACAATTTTCAGTTTGATATTGGTGCCACCCTCTATTTTGATATTGGTGCACCCTCCAGTTTAATATTGGTGCCCCCTCTAGTTCGATATTGGTACCGCCACTCCAGTTTGATATTGGAGTCCCCTCCAGTCTCTATACGTTGTATTCAATTCATTCATACAACAAGTATGGCCAGCGTAGAAATTCATCGGAGTTTTGTGTGCTTCTTTGCATGGCCACTAAATCACCGTTCTTAACTGTTTAGTTAAGTTCGGATCGAGAAAACAATTCAGGAAAACGTTTTATGTACCCTTCACATTACACTTTGGAGTTGGAGAATACCAAACATCAACAGAAAGTAGGTTGAATGCCTGTAGTTTCCTAAATCAAAGATGGGCGTGTTACCTACATTATCGATCCAGCTAATATTTAACATAGACTGTGGCTGCGGCAGGTACATCGAACGAAGATTATGATTTTTCAATAATTAAAAATATTAATTAGCTCTCTATGCAATTAATGTAATTTTTCTGCAATTTTGCTACTCTTGTTCAAGGATATAACCATTCACACATTTATTGGACTGAAAGGGAGTAGAGCCGAACATTGTGGTTCGCTTGAAGTCAACGAGATTATTTTTGTTTTGGCATCTTAAGGCGTGTTCAGACGCTCAAACGTTTAACTCAAATTTTGAGCTTAAAATTTTATCAAATTTTTGATGAAAATTGGACGAATATTTTTACAGGATAATTGCGATATTTCAAAATTCGAACTTTTTCAGGTAATGCATCTCGTTCATGATTGGCTAGGAAAATATTCTTGAAAAGGTTGAACAGTGTTCACACGTTCAAACTAGCTAAAAGTTCAAAAAATATGCATTAAAATTTTGGCCCATGTCAACTTTAGGGGCCGAACGTTATAACATTAGAAAAAAGAACAGCTTAGAGCGGGGGGTTCGGGGAGCGGCAGCCGTAGAACTTAGACTTTGTGTATATATCATAGCTTAGCTTAGGCTAAGACTAAGATTTAGGCTTAGTTTATCGAGAACGCCATGGCGCGCATGATACTGCGGCCCCTAAGATTGACATAGGCCCAAATTTTTATCGAAATTTGAGCAAAAAGTTTGAGCGTGTCAACACGCCTTTAGATTTTGTATGTACTGAACAAAGCTAGGTGGGTTGAGCTATGTTCTTGGCAAGGCCTATTTTCATTGACTGCGACGCGTACTATGGCGTCGTCTGCCTAGCTTGCCGTGATTTGACTGGATCCATTTCCATTGCACAAGCATCCTTGCCGTGAATTCAAACAGCATTCACGGGCATGACCACACCCGTGCATTATGGGTGAAATGACTGCTGTGTATCACAAATGCCGTACATACATCTCGCCTATCGACTCAGAATAGCCAACGGCCAGACCAACTAACAACGACATCAAATCAATTCAATGACGGTTCTAGTCTTCAGCTTCTACTTAAACTGGAGGAGCAGAACTTACGTTAACTTTGTGGTATTTACAGCGCACTGCAAGCTGCTACGAGCGCCATAAGTGCCCTTTCAGCTGTGATTCTACTGCTTAGTTTCAGGCGATAAGGTGATGGTAACAAATAGTGCTCTGCAGTCTCATTCTCACTGGAGTTGCGGCCAGCCGCCGTTAATTCCAATGGAAAAGTTGTATATACATAGACTGCAGATAAAGACGAGGCTAAACGGCTTTGATGCCTTGTACTCAACGGTCTACCTGAAACGGAAATCGCCCTCCAGAAACAGTGGTAAAGGTCCTGCAACTGTATGGTCCGTCTGCAACTACCAGCGTTCTCCTCGTCTGCCCAAACTTCACAGTACTGCATTTTTATTCTTAACGACGCCAGACAATGTAGAAACCATTCCCAATATAAAAACGCTTTTCCAATACTCAAATGTTCAACGAAAAACGGCGACAGTTTGCGAATGTGTGGGCTTTCTCTAAGTCCTCTGTTAACCCATTCCTTATTGAATGAAAGTAAATTTAGTACAAACGTTTGCCGCAGGGACGGACTCAAGCCAAATCGTTTCGATTCTTATGCATTAGTACACCCCCTTAGCGAAGGAGCAGGGAAATTTTGGCAAAATAGGCAAAAATCGAAGAAAATGAACAAAAATTGGCGAAATTAACGAAAATCGGCAAAAATTTAAATATTCGGAAAAAATTTGAGTCAAAAAATTTGGAAAATTTATGCTCCGTGATGACCACACCGTGGAATTCCACCTCCCGCCGCCCCGAAGCAAGCATCCGCTATTCGCCTTAGACTTAGGAGTTCTGCATTCGTTAATATTGTACTGCACTAGATTTACTGAGTTGCAGCTTAATATTTCACTCTGCGGCACAAATTTTAAAACGTATTTTGCTGTATTATTGCACAACAGATATCCAATATGGTCAAACAGTTCGCATATTTATTGTAGTCACGATGTACACACCGTCACAGCATTGTTGCCACTTTAAATATATCGCAAGCGCAGGCGACATGGCAGGCGCGTTTTATACAACAATGTAAAGGGTATAGCAAAACTGCTTGCAACAAAATTTGAAAATTGTGTATCTGTCTTGTCGACAGTCAATGATTGCAAGATAGCAATTATTCCAAGCAGTGGTAAATTTATATACAATAAACTGTGTTGATGTAAAATAGACAAGAATTGTATCCTTCCCGCAGGAAAAAAATGAGAAATTTAATTGTTTAAATTGGAATATTTAGGTTAATCAGCATCATTGACCATGTTTATCAAACTTGGATTACATATTACTAAAGCAAAAAGAAAATAGAAAATAATATAAATCATATGTAAAATACCAAGTTAAGTGCTGCGCGCTGCACGCGTTTTAATATCAAGAACTTGATAGTATTTCAACAAGCATTGTACAACGGTTGTCGGTTGGATAAATTGCACACGGATTATTCGGCTTACAGTCGATCTCGCTAATCAATGAGTACATATGACGCTATTTCTAGCATCCTTGCGTCTCTTCAAGAGCAAATAAACAACACACGGCGAAAGTTACGTTACGCCACAGACGAACAGAGGTTGTTCGCTATTTCGTAATGTGTAAAATTTGTGTAGATGAACCACGTGCGTTATAACGTTATAGAACTGCTTGATTTTTAATTCACCCATTACTATATAAATTAGTTTGTATTTTGTCTTTGGCGTTGTGCCAACAGTTTCCGGCGCAACGAGTCGAATTCCAGTCGTTTGGAACAGAGTGACGTCCACTCACCACTCAGCTATACGACACTGCTACTTGAATCTTTAAGGCTCTGTACAGTGCGAGAAAATGAACGCGTAACCAAACGCACGCTATGCGCCGATCTGAGAATGTATATAGTTGCAGTAGAACAACGTCGTGCGTCAAAGTAGCAAGATATGGTAGTGGATATAATGCATAAAAGTCTCAATTTTACAGCGTATACGTTAAAATACAGATAAATTACCCGAAAACTGTGTAGCTACACATGCAAAACTACAGCTGGACATCAAACAAGTTTATCTTATGCATAAATAGATTGAGTCTTCCTTAATCGTTTAATTTGCCACAGCGACTCGTTTACAGATATGATATGCAGGTGTACTGGTATTATCTCGCGTCGCTTCGCTGTTGAGGCACAGTCAAACTGTCAATAGTCAAACTGGAGTGGGGCATCAATACCAAACTGGAGGGGCACCAATATTAATCTGGAGGGGGCCTAATATCAAGTTGGAGGGGGCACTAATACCAAATAAGAGGGTACACCAATAACAAACACGAGCGGCACCAGTGTCAAACTAGAGGACGTACCAGTTTCAAACTGGAGGGAGATTCCAATATCAAACTGGAGGGGGCACCAATATCAATACTTTTCATTAGTGCCCTTCCAGCTTGATATTGGTTGACCCCCACAGTTTGATATTGACGCCCCAGTTTTCTTTTGGTGTTTCCTCCAATTTGTTATTAGTGCTCCCTCTAGTTTAATACTGGTGGCCCCTCCACTTTGATATTGGTGCCCCTCCAGTTTGATATTGGTGCCCCAGCGAGTTTGATATTGGTGCCCCTCCAGTTTGATATTGGTGCCCTTTCCAGTTTTTTATTGGTGGCCCTTCCAGTTTGATATTGGTGCCCCCTCCAGTTTGATGGTGGTGCCCCCTCCAATTTGATATTGGTGCCCCTAGTTTGATATTGATAGACCCCTCCATTTTGATATTAGTGCCCCCTCCAATTCGATATTGGTGCCTTCGCCAGCTTAATATTGGTGCCCCCTCCAGTTAGATATTGGTGCCCTTTCCAGTTTTTTATTGGTGGCCCCTCCATTTTTTTATTGGTCGCCCCTCCAGTTTGATATTGGTGCCCCATCCAGTTTGATATTGGTGCTCCCGCGAGTTTGATATTGGTGCCCCTCCAGTTTGATATTGGTGCCCTTTCCAGTTTTTTATTGGTGGCCCCTCCAGTTTGATATTGGTGCCCCATCCAGTTTGATATTGGTGCCCCCGCGAGTTTGATATTGGTGCCCCCTCCAGTTAGATATTGGTGCCCTTTCCAGTTTTTTATTGGTGGCTCCTCCAGTTTGATATTGGTGCCCCCTCCAGTTTGATGGTGGTGCCCCCTCCAATTTGATATTGGTGCCCTAGTTTGATATTGGTAGACCCCTCCATTTTGATATTGGTGCCTTCGCCAGCTTAATATTGGTGCGCCCCTCCATTTTGATATTAATGCTCATCCAGTTTCATACTGGTGCCCCCCTTCAGTTTGATAGTGGTGCTCCCTTCAGTTTGATATTGACGCCCGCAGTTCAATATTCGTCCCTTTTGATATTGTTGCCCCCTCCAGTTTGATATTGGTGACCCCCTCCACTTTGTTATTGGTGCCTCCTTAGTTTGATATTGAAGCATTCTGCATTTTGATATTTGTGTCCCTCCAGTTTGATATTTCTGTCCCCTCCAGTTTGATACTAGTGCCCCCTCCATTTTAATACTGGTGGCTTCCTCCAGTTAAATAGTGGTGCCTACTTTTAGTTCGATAGTGGTGCCCCCTCCAGATTGATATTGGCGCCTTCAATTTCATATTGGTCCCTTTTGATATTGCAGCCCCCCAGTTTGCTATTGGTGACCCCGTTCAGTTTGTTACTGGTGCCCGCTCCGTTTTGTATTGAAGAATCATCTATTTTGATATTGGTGGAACCCTCCAGTTTGATATTGGT
Organism: Trileptium ribeirensis; assembly: GCA_030248225.1. Lineage (NCBI taxonomy): Eukaryota > Metazoa > Nematoda > Enoplea > Enoplida > Thoracostomopsidae > Trileptium > Trileptium ribeirensis. The sequence goes on from JASANE010002002.1 coordinate 33,591, forward strand.
GTCCCCTCTAATTTGGTTATTAGTGCCCCTCTCCAGTTTGATATTGGTGCCCCTCCAGTTTGATATTGGTGCCACACTCCTGTTTGATATTGGTGCCCTCTCCAGTTTGATACTGGTGCCCCCTCCAGTTTGATATTAGTATCCTCTCAAGTTTGATATTGGTGCCCCTCTCCAGTTTAGTAGTGGTGCCCCTCTCCAGTTTGGTAGTGGTGCCCCCTCTAGTTTGATAGTGGTGCACTCTCCAGTTTGATATTGGCGTCTCCAGCTTAATATTGGTCCCTTTTGATATTTGTGCCTCCCTCCAGTTTGATATTGGCGCCCCCAGTTTGACATTGGTAACCGTCTCCACTTTGATACTGCTGCACCGATATCAAACTGGAAGGGGCACCAATATCAAACTGAAGGGAGGCACCAATATCAAACTAGTGGGGCACCAATATCAAACTGAACGGGGGCAATATTAAACCGGAGGGGTCAATATCGAACTTTTTTGGGCTACCATTATCAAACTGGTGAGGGCTCTAATATCAAACTGGAGGGTGGCACCAATATTACATTGGAGGGGGCACCATTGTCAAAATAGAGGGTGGCACTACTATCAAACTGGAGATTGTCTCTTACAGCTTGACATAAATGACTTTTGTCTCTTACAAATGCCCGAAACAGACACAAATTTCTAACAGCGAGCTAAAACAGACATGAATCTCTTTCACTTAGCCTTAACAGATTTTTGTCTCTTTCGGCTAGCTGCAAGAAACTAATGTCTTTTATGACCAGCTATAAGAGGCAAATGTCTCATACAGCTATCAGTAAGGTTTTGAAGTGTCTTACGTTTGGCTTTAAGAGACTTTTGTCTATAACAGCAATGCATTACAAACTAAAATTTGTTATAACTGTCCTTACGATATTTTAACTCGTATGGCCAGTCGTTAAAGTCTTTTACCTCTGGTGGCCAGCTCGAACAGACAAAAATCTCTTACAGACGGCTGTAAGAGACTAAACTATCTTACAGTTGTCTGTAAGAGATTAAAATGTCTTACAATCGACTATAAGAGATAAAAGTGCCTTATAGCTATCTATATGAAACCAAAATATTATATAGCCAGCCTTAAAAGATTTTTGCCTCTTACGAACGGCCGTAAGAGATAAAACTGCCCGGTTTTTGCACGCATTTTTCCGTGAAAGCTGCACTATTTTCGCTTTATGCTTTGTATGATATATGCCTTGAGGCACGTCTTCGGTGGATGGCTCGTCGGTAATTCGCTCTAATAGATACCCCTGCGCTACAAAGAGTTCCACTTCTTTTTCAAAACCGTAAACATATAGTGTCGCGTTTAGGACATGGTTCTTGAAGATTGCTTGCCCGGAAGGGGCCGACCGATCGAGGATAATTTAAGGAATCGCCTCAACTCCGATTACGGATTGTGGTCACACCGCATTTGAACTTTACCGTCCTACCGTAATGTGCAAGATATATCAACCCGCCGTTACTTGTTTTTAGGTGTTCGGATGAAACAGTATCGAGTTTACCGGAGCTCACGTAAATAGTGATCCATGGACCAACACTTAAGCATTAAGAAGAGCGTACCGAGGACGGAGGCAAGACCCATGCGGTGCTGGCGGATGTCGCCATCCGAGCAGGTTCGTTCCACAGCGAAACCGACAACGTTTTTTTATATTCCCGTTCTTGCTTCTGGCCCAGCATTGTTCCTGCTCTGTACCATTCGGACGCTTGGACAAGCACGGATTTCGAAGACCATAGGTTTGCCGGGCACATGAAACTTGTGTCGCATTTACGTAGAGGGTATCATCATATGAGAGTACCCCATGCCAACCGCCTATTATCTCACAGCATCTCCGTGATAAGGCTTAACAGGGGATATATGTCATAACTGATCGGTCAGCCATTTAAACAGCCATGGGCGAAGATTAACGCATGACCTGCTCTTACCGAGAGCCGATCGGAAAGTTGCTCTAGATGCATGCAAGTCTAGAGAAGAACCAAAATGACTAGGCGTGGACAAATCTGTAATCATCCGTAAAATATGTTTGCTTGGAAGTGGATTACCATACATTAATTTGTACCATAATTGTTCTGCTGATTTCCTCTTATATTGATTTGTACCATGACTTAATGCTCCTATTCATGCAATGATGTGTACCATATTCGGTTGAGTAAATATGACCATACACTAATTCGCAAATATTTGCCGTGTTATCGCTTCCTGATCCCCTGTCTTTGCTTGACGAGCACATGACCGCGTCTATAGTTGGTTTGGATGTTCCACGGGGCCTCCCAACCAGCGGCAGCGCCGCGCGTTACCTGGAGCGAATTTCGAAGCATACGGGAGCATGATTCCTCCCCAGTAGTTGAGCCTATATGTCGCTAAGATTGGGGTTGCGGAGACAATAACGGTAGGTACCCGTTTTTGTCGGGCTCGTAGTCGCTACCTTCCCCATATGGTCACCAGCTTGGCAAAATTGTGTGTGGGGTGCGGAGGTGTCAATTTCTCACTTTGCTGTCCAATAATCTACGTTTAGTGCTAGTCTTTTGCTTCATCACTGTTGTCCACATTCTTTCTGTTGTACAAAGTAGTTGATGAGTCAGTAAAAAACTTCTCGCTGTGTCCCATGTTTCATAACCTGGCGTAATACGTTCGTGCGGTTGGACTGGCTAACCCTACGCGCCACGGCCTGTGGATGAGAATATCCCAAGCCCTGATGTGCGCGGTTTGCTACAAACATTGATTTAATCACCAAAGCAGTGTGAGAGGAATAGAAGAAGAGTTGTTACGACACAACACATGATTCACAATGCTCTCGATTTTTTCAACTCTATCTGCGGCTATTTCTCGCTCTTCATATGCAATTTCACAGCAATTTAGTCTCGGTATTCCGGTAAATCTACATAATCTATTTGATTTTTGGCCGTATCAAATGCAAGATAACCTGCAAAATGATTAATTTGGAATTTTTTATCCATTTATTAGGCTCATACGCATTGTCATTGTCTTAAACTACCCAGAGTTGGCACCCTCGCTGATTCCATTGTAGTTGCTCAGCGTTGTAAGCTGCAATGTCTCGAAAGCTAAAGCTGAACCGTCGTGGCGAACCCAAGGGTGTAGAACATTGCTCATCATATTCATCGTGTACACAGCTGTTGGCTTCGGACCCATAGCCCAAAACATTATGACTGGTGCCTTCACTCAACCGACCAGAATAGTTGGAATTGAGCGAAGTAGATGATGTTGCCGGCGACGACAATTTGTGAGTTGTATCTTGTGCCTGAATTGGAAAAGCCGTTATATATATGTTGGTTTTTACACCCTTTCAAGGGGCGACATATGTCCTGAATTTCTCAACTAATAAAGGCTTATCTTTACCTATATCTCATTCAAAATGATAAAGCTTTAAATATCATAAGCGAGTTACGGATCACGGACAGGCATTTAGATACTGTTTGGTTATAACAAACGTGACAATCTAAACATTCAAAACTTAGTCCAAGATGTTGTACAACTGTACAAATGTTAGGCTTGGTTACAGTATGGCAATACTCTAAAAGCAATGTGATGGATGCTGATGATTTAAAAACCTGTCAGAATCAAAAAATATTTTTTTATATGTCCATTTATTGTGATGGTAATGTTTGATTAGCTAGAGAAATAAACGGTTTTGTTCCAAAAAACAGTCTATATTAGATGAATTTAGGCTCTAATCTGTTTATAATTGTAGAAAGCTTCGAGAGTTGTTGACTGAACTTGAGTTATTGTCATTTTGGGAGAAATTTGTCGCAGCAGCGTGCAAGAGTGGGTTCTCGTGGTCCTATAAATCTTTACATCATCAAAGGCAAGAAATTCATAGAAAACATTCAGGAAACGTTGATATTGAAATTTTTTATATGGCTTTGTTTGGAGTACATTGTAGAATAGCAAGAACTCCGGGTGTAAAAAGCAGTGCCGACATCGACCAACAGGCGTACCCGCAGATCATGCTTAGTAGCAGTATCGAGATGTTATCACGAGCATTATTTAGACCGATACACAATTGATGTCCTTGCAATTAGATTATATAATATCAACTTTATCACAGTTCGAACATCGTGCAGTGGTTTTGATACTTTGGACATGAACTTAACATTGAACTTGATAGTTCCGTTTTAAAAAGTGTCAATCGCTCTGATCGTTTTTACTTCACATTAATGTGGCCGAATAAATCCAAGACGTTTGTCGCACACCACTTTACACTGGATAGCGCATTCCAACGCATCGGATTTCTGAAACTTTCCGATAAAACGACAGTAGGAGTTTGCAATGAAGCAAAAGCCTATAATGCACAGTCTAGGAAAAGTTGAAATCAACGTCACAGCCTGACGGCTGTGACAAAAACGCAGCATATGTGTCGAGGTACATACATGACGGACGATACATCTAAAAGTAACCATCTGACTAAATTGCATACTTTAAAAAGTAATCGGACAATAAATTATAAGATTAATCAGTTAATGGTAAGCGTGACGTCAATGTGGCATGGAAAAAGCTCAGATTTTATCTTATGAAAAATGTTGCGAGATTTTCCCTTCTTGCGGTCACACATGCATGGCATTGTATCAAAATTAAAACCAATCGTTCAGTTAAAAACTAATTTGTGATTGAAAATTTATTTTTTTCAAGCTACTGTTGGTCTACATTATATAAATGCTATACATGATTAGAATAAGCACATATATTTGTAAACTACAATGTAGCCTTTAGTGAACTGGATTTACGGAAAATACGCAATTTTTGTACCAAACCCACAGATTTATGGAAAAGAACGAAAATCTATTGTATTATTTTGCCGCAAAGATGTAGTTCCCAGTTTCGCTTTTTGCTATTTTTGGCTACGTCAAAGCTGAAGGCTGCGGCGTCGAATATCCAAACGAATTTCTATTTTTTTCTAAACTGAATTATATCATTATGGTAGTTATAAAACTGATATAATAATTTTATTACAAAGCGAGGCGTTAAGTTTTGTGATTGCTTTTTGCTTTTTCCAACTATCGGTGAAGTTCAGTTTTCACGGTAGTTGTGAATTCACCAACCAAGGCGCCTAGTATTTAGATAATGCTTCGCTAAATTGAAAACGAACATATATACACACACCAAATTTTGTG